>OX411310.1:80470005-80740877 GCA_948150685.1 Rhaphigaster nebulosa
AAATGCCTTAAATTAAATAATTTATAATTTATCTTAATATATAGAGCATCTCCAATTGCTACAATCATGGTGCTTTTGTGTTTATAATAATGGAATCTGTATATAACTACTTACAATTAGTCAAAAATGTTCTTTTATAAAAACTACCTACAATATCTGCACTATTTCAATGTTACAAAAAAGAGGTTCTGTAGAGGGCTTTAACTTGGATGCAAATGTATGTACGGATGGATGCAGTTGTACAAGTGTTTGGATGGATATAGTTAACACACTTAATCCCCAATTCCTAAACTTTGTTTGTTATTATTATTCCATCTCCTTTAAATTTATATTAATATATTAAAATCACTGAAATAAAAATATATACACACACATACAAATATAATAAACATGCATATATATCCAGCTCGCACACACAGACATACATACACACGTGTACATATATACATATACACACATACCTACTCATAACGTATACAATGCATTAAAAATACACATATGTGTATACTCTTACATCCACCTATGTCAACTATATCCATCCAAGCACTTGTACACCTGCATCCATCCGTATACACATTTGCATCCAATTTTCCATTTTATCTTGTGAAGGGTTATATCCAAAAACTTAAATTTCTAAGTTGTTTATGATGTCTGTGTAATGTGTGCTTAAATTCTTAGAATTAGTCTTAAAATATACCGTCATCTGTTTAATGTTTTTTGTGATATAAATCGCTTCCAGAGTCTTTATATTACTAATGTATTTTTCTGTATCCAGAATTTGTGTTTGGTTGAAATTGAAACTATAGTTAGATTTAATATTATATTGTGCTAATTCTGTTGTACTTATCTTTTTAGTATCTTTACAGTTTATTTTATGTTGCTTAATTCTAGTGCTGAGTTTTTTAGATGTTACACCGATATATATTCCATCACAGTTTTGGCATTTTAGTTTGTATATTACAGTTTGTTTTTGCATTTTTCCTATTTCATCCTTTATATTAGTTAACTATTTTGCTATTTTACTGTTGTTATATAAACCTAGACTCACTTCTTGGCATTCATATATCCTGAAAATTTCTTTTATTTTGTCAGTCAGTCCAGGTATATACTGCAAGAATTTTTTATTTATGTCCTGTTCTACCTCTTTATTTTTAAGATTATCCTCTGTTATTATTTTATTTTTATTTTCAACTTTATAATAGTCTATAATTGTTTTTTGGTTATGCTTTCTCTTTATTTTAATATTATTATTATTGTTCATGATTTTATTTTTGAATTTAATGGTTGTTTTTTTATGATTATCTGTTTTATAATTATTTTTTGGATTTATGTGACTGAACCATGTATTATTATCTTTGGATATTAAATCTCCAGCAGTATACTACATACTATGGTTTTGATATCCTTTATAAATGGTACATCTTTGATTACTATTGCCTTATTTATGAAGTTTTTTGCAATATTTTGTTTTTGGAAGTATGGGTTGTTAAAATAGTAATTCAATAATCTATCGCCTGTAATTTCTTTGTTTGTCCATTTAGTGCTGATTCTGTTATTATTAATTATTAATTCTATAACAAGAAATAAGATCAGATTTCTTTTTTTTTTCATGATTCATCAAAAAGAAAATGTTTTTTTTTAAAAGTATTTATATACAGATTATTATATATAAAAAAAACATCATGATTGTAGCAATTGGAGATGTACCTTATATTAAGGTAAATTATAAATTAATTAATTTAAGGCATTTAAATGTGTAACAAAAGTAAAAAAAAAAAAGTTATCATATAATGTAAGAATTATAGTTTTTGAAATTGTGCTCACATCACATTGCAGAATTGGTTCTGATGATGGGCAAGAATCCTGAAACGTTAATCATGCATTAAATACAGTTATTATTTTTTAATCATAATTACCTCAGAACTTTAGTTGTTATTTTAAAATAATTTTTCTAAAATCATATCTTTGTGTTGTTTGAAAAATTTAAAATCTGTATGATTTAAGATTGAATATTTATAAATTTGGTATTTTTTTATCAATGGAACATTATTCCTTCTGTTCTCTTAAAATTCTCAACAAATTATTTATAATGCACTGACACATTTTTCAGAATTATTGATGATTACCATTACTCGTCATTTTATCTAAACTGATGCTATGGCAGCCAAGGTATACACGAAGTATGGAAGAGTACTAAATTTTAATAATTTATGGCCCACAATAATAGTCTACAATTCAATTAATCTTTTAGAATAGAAATAAACTCTTTTTAAAGTAAATAAATACTTTCTGCACCAATAGAAACAGAGGTGCACACGAAGGGAGAGGGGATGAGAGGGAGGATTATGAAACAAGGGTGTTGTTAAAATTTTGGGGGAAGGCAAAAAGTGGTATTTTTGGTTGTCTGGTGGGGACAGTTATGTTAAAAAGAAATTGATATATAATGTAGTGTAATAATTTAAAATTATAAATAGTTAATTTTTTTAGTGCATATTGTGATAAACAATCAGTGGGAGTCGGTCTGTGAACAAAGGGATTCACATTAAAGGGTATTAATAGTAAGTTTGGAGGGTGAGTCCTTAACTAGGGGGGCGTTGGGTAATCCTGAATGGTATAAAATAACACAACAAATTATAATAGGCAAAGCTAAAACAAGTTAGTGTAATGAAAATTTCTATAATTATAATTTTTAATTTGAATTTCGCAATACAGTGTAAGCAAAACGCAGATGAAACTGATATTTAATGGTACCTCTACAGTTCGGGTATTCTTAAAATGTGTTCTATCATAGACCCATTTGGTACAAGCCTCAGTAAGATTAGTAGTTGGATTGATGAGGAGACAGGAACTGTGTGAGCCATCGGGATTTAACGGGATCGCAGCCAGTGCAGTCGGTGAATCCCAGGCAAGATTAGTGCCGTTTTCAAGCCATGGCACTTGACATCTATAATAATTTGATGTAACATGAGGATTAAAATATAATTTTAATTTCTAACCAAATACTAAATATGTATTTGTTTAATACACTAAATAATAATAAATTTAGCTACCTATGATTAGGTATTGCATTGATAGGAATAATGGATAAAGTATGCATTCCAGTGGTTAATGCTGATAGCATCAACAGGCTGCATTGGTATAACTGGTACTTCCCAAACTCTCCTAGGAAATGAATAATTTATAATTAATTTACAATAATGGTTTTCCTACCATAATAGATTCTCTTAAAATATTGTACAATTCTATTTATTAAAAGTGCAAAAGGATGGAATTTAGTATTATTAGCATCATTATATCATTACAAATAAATAGATTTTTTAGAAATTAAAATTTTATGTTTAATTTTAATAAGTGACTAGGTGCAGAAGCTGAAAAAGTAATTAAAACAAAATTTAGATCATTATTTATTAAAGTCAGTATTGGGCCGAACGTAATTTTAATTACAATTACTTATCAATTACTGTAATTTGGAATTGCAGAAATAAAATTACGAATCATTTTAATTGAAATTACTTGATGAACCACTGTAATTTTAATTATTGGCCGCAATTCCAATTCTAATTATTTGTATTTTTCTTTCTTCAAGTCTAAGTAATTATAATTGGTAGTTGCAATTACTCAAAGCCGAAAAGGCACTGAAAAAGTTATTTTCAGAAATGTGCTAAGAGATGCGATTCAAAATGGCGTGTTTCAATGAATCGAATAAAAATTTACAAAAATTATGACAAAATTAAAGATGTTTCAATTTTGAAAAAAATGATAAATTGAAAAAAAAAATCCGTTAATAGCAGAACTCCGTCACTAAAGTCGTATTTTCACTAAAATACAAAATATTAAAAAAAAAAACGGGGAAGTGAGAAAAAAGTTGAGACCGCAAAAGACAGTTTCCTAACATACCGACATTTACCCATGTTTTTATTATATTGTTCTGCCTTTCCGCTGACCTTCGATACAGAAAACTCTTCCACCAAATTTCAGCTCATTTGGCCCATCGAGGGCCGCTGGAGTTGAAATAGAATAGAGAGTTGAATTAAATATCTTTGCTAATACTGGTCTGATTTCGTTGAAACTTCTTTTGTTTTATAGGTAATTTAATTTTCTTTCAAATGCAACAGGCGCTGAGCCCCAACTCAATTTGAAGGGATTTTAGAGGTGCGCAAATATTTAAAAAAAATCGAAAAACTCGGAGGGGTTGGGAACCAAGTTGAGACCACCAAAAGATACTTTTCTAACAGCAACTCAATTCAAATTCAAATTTTCAACCCTAAAGGTATGCAAAATTTAAAAAACGCCGAAATTTCAGGTAAACATACCGAAATTTTGACTGAAATTTACCCATTCTTTTTTAATGGTATCGTTCAACCTGACCTACCGATTCTACATACCGAATTTCAGCTCATTTGAATCAAAGGAGGCCGTTAGAGGTACTCAAATGTAGCGAGAAAAAAATGTATATATATACATACATACACACATATATATATGTGTATATATATATATATATATATGTATGTATATATATATATATATATATATATATATATATATATATATATATATATAATACATATATAAGTTAAATTCCGGAGCGTGACGGTATCAACCTTAATACCATCCTGGAATGTAAACAACATTCCGAATGTATATTAGGAGGATTACTTCTATGAATAAACAGTCTTGTTTCAGAAGTCGTGATAGTTATTTCTCAACCCTCTCCTTTTTTTAAAATCAGTTCGTTCGCCGTCGTATAACTGGTGCCGAAACCTGAGATCGTAACGCGAGACCTTTGCTTTTTTTTTTTTTCCTGGAAATTTTTTTATATTTTCTCCTCGTTTTCTTCTGATACTTTTCGAACCAGGCGGAGAAGAAGAAAAATCGAGATGACATCAGAAGACGCGGTAAGACCTTCAGTGCTGAACGTACCGGACCTCCCTCCATTACCAAGAAAGACCATGGCAGAAGCGCACGCCAACGCTCTGGAATGGATGAAGATAAGGAGAGCGACATCTCAGGATCTGCGGAGGGCGATTTCCGACCCGGAGTGCTTCGGCATCGAAATAGGTGAGCTGAACCATTTTTTGAAAGGTGGTTATCGCCTTATGGCGAGGATAGAAGCCAAGATATCAGAGAATCTTGTTAACGCTGGAGATGCGAAGTATTGAAGGTAGCTCTAGTATGCAGAGTAAAAAGGAATATTCTGAATCAAATACAAGCAGACGAGGAGATACTATGGTCAGTAATTAAGGAGAGGCTGAAGAAGGCTGTCGGAGGAGGCAGGTGGACCTCTGAAGAGGACATCTACCAAATGTTTAGGGAGAGGCGTTCTCCTCGGCAGACGATCGGACAATACGCGGGAGCGCTGTTAGCGCGATTCAATCAGATCAGGGAAAAAATGAGTGAAACTTTGAGTATGGGGAGGATGGCAGGATGGCATTTTTGACGACCATCCTCAAGATCCAGTTAGCTAAAGAGTCTGGAAAGAGGGAAGGCTTGCCAAGAGACCGCTCATTCGTCGAATGCGCCTAGGAGATGTTCGACGCTAGCGCAAGAGAAGAAGAAACCAGGATGGAGGTGGAAGAAACGGGGTGGAGCTGGATGACCGATATACACCCCAGGACCACACCAATAGGCTGGAGGAGAAAAGGACCGGCATATGCGAACAGAGAGAGGCCCTCGGTAGGCGAGAGAAGGTCGGGACAATCTAAACCGAGGAATGGTCTTCGAAAGGAAGAGAGGAAGTGCCATGGCTGTGAGAGGCCAGGACATATAGTGGCACAATGTCCGCGCACTACATGCTTTGAGTGCAGGATAGGGCACGTTGCGAGGCAATGCCTATACATCTGTCGGAGGAGGGAAACACTCAGAGGAAGACGGGTTCATTCCCGAGGAGTGGAACTTCGGAAGAGGTGACAGAGACATCAGGAACTTTGGAGACAGATGACGAGGAACCAGGGAGCAGCGGAGGCAGGAGCCGTCAGTGGAGTGAGCGACGACGAGCGGTAGTTGAGAGGAGGAAGCCAGCAGGAATCTGAGGGGAATGTCCGCAGAGAGGCAACCGTACAGCGACATGCAATAACATCCGAGGTAAGTCATGCTGGTTGCTAATTATTAAGTTGAAAGGTGGAGTGAGGTGCCTGGTGGGCACAGTTCAACAACTGTTATGACCCGAGGGGCGTTGGAGAAACTGTGTGGCAGAGAAGGGGCACTCCGGGTTCAGAAATTCGATTGTAAATTAATCACCCTGGGAGGTAGGGGGGGGGCGTGCAGGGTGGAAGGAGAAGCATTAATCGGGCTAAACCGGTGGGTTACGAAAAAGGGCAAACTTAAAGTGCACATGGTGGGGAACATGACTCGAGAGTATCAGGCAATAGCAGGTTGCGATCTGTTGGGGCAGGCAGGCGCACGAGTAAAGTATAGCAAAGGAAAGTGGAATATTAGGTTAGGAGAAACGAAGTACAAATTTCAAGGGGTCGCAAGGGATAAAAAAGCGCGAATAGGAGCGGTAAATAGGATCGAAGACTAGACAGAAACGGTACGGAAAGAGTTTGAGAATATTTTCTTTAAGAAGGTAATAATACATTAGGAGTGACGGAGAGGACGGCCCATGAGAACCCGTTAAAGCAGGAGAGGGTGACGTACGTGAAAGAAAGTAGATATCCGCAGGCATTTGGGATGAGTTAGAGAGTCTGAAGAAACAGGTTATCATCGTCAACAGTACATCACCGTACAATAGTCCACTGTGGGCTGTGAGGAAAAAGAGCGCGCCAGGAGAAACCAAAAAGAAATATAGGGTAGTCTTAGATTATAGGAACTTAAATGAAAACACCGTGGACGAAAAATATCCGATCCCCAGGTTCGAGGACATTTTGGACAGACTGAGCGGGGCGATGATTTTCAGCACTATGGATCTCAAAGCGGTAACCAATATCATGGGGGTATCGCCAAATAAGGATGCACCCACAGGACCAACAAAAACCGGCGTTTACGTTTGAAAGGGGGCATTGCGAATTTACCAGAATGCCGTTCGGATTACAGAATGCCTCAATCACCTTCCAGAGACTGATGGACGAATTCCTGAGAGGTATAGATGAGGGGGTATGTCAGGTCTATATGGATGATTTACTGGTTTTCAGTAAAACCGAGGTCTAGCACGTACAGCATTTGAGAAGTGTATTCGAGAGGGTGCAGAAATTCGTGTTAAAACTATCCAGGGAAAAATCGACTTTGGGACAGGAGCAAATCAATTTTTTAGGCCATACCATTTCCTGAGAAGGAGTAAAACTCGACGCGGCGAAGGTAGAGTTAATTAGGAGGATGGCGGTGCCACGATATATAAAAGGGATCCGCAGACTCCTGGGGACGTTAAATTATTATAGGAGGTTTGTACCCGAAATGGCGGCATATTTAGTGCCGGTTAATAATTTATTAAAGAAAGGGCCTAAACTAACCATGACACCGGTGATGGACAATATCCGGAAATGCATGGAGCAGTTGTAGGCGGAGCCGGTACTGGCGTTTCCGGATTTCACCAAACAATTTACCGATGCCCCGGATGCCAGCGAATACGCATTAGGAGCCATGTCTGTACGCACCTACGCACAGGATGGATTTGGAGGAGAGCGTCCCGTAGCATATGCTAGCAGATGCCTAACCGACGCGGAAACGAAGTACAGGGATAGTATGGAAAGAGAGCTACTGGGGATAGTATGGGCGATTGACCATTTTAGACCGTATGTCTTCGGAAGAAAGTTCCATGTCCACACAGACCACAGACCGCTTCAATGGATAGGAAGATTAAAGGAGTTCTCCATCTTTGAGTTTTTAGGGCAGTATAACATGGAGATAAGTTATAAACCAGGTAAAGAAAATATAGTGGCAGACTGGTTGTCTAGAGCCATCGAAGAGGATAGCGGGGAGCCATCAAGAGACGTACGGCAATTTCTGAGCGAATGGACGCCAGACGGGAAGGGGTAAAACGGTTCGGCGGATACAGTGGAAGGAGAGGAATCCCCAGAAGAAGAGAGGTCGGCGGAGGAGGGACTGATAGAGATAGAAGAAATCGACAAAATCATTAACGATAAACGGCGTCAGGCGATCTGGAAGACGAGGACCTCAGGCATGGTGAAAATAGCATATAGCAAATATGGGAAGAATAAAATTAACACAATGTGGTCACAACCAGGGGCGCAGGAAGACCAAATTTGTAGGGCGGTAAGGGACGTGGAAAAAACTATCACCTCCACGTGGGGAATGCCAATATATGGGAAAAAATTAAAAGAATTTAGAAATCAGAACAAATTGGCGTGGACAGAACGTTTATTCGATGCAAATATTTGGTAGAAACCATAGTATAAACCATAACATTAACCATAAGGAGCGACAAAAAGAGGTGACGCTCGCGTATCATCAAGGGAAAACAACCGCGGGGTGAACGAAACGCTACAAGCATTGCGGAGGAGATACTTTTGGTTGGGAATGAAGAAGACCATCAAAAAACTAAAGGGACGTTTGAAGTTTATCTGCGCATGAAATATGATAGACACCCGCCAAGAGGGAGACAAGAAGAGACACTCCTGCTAAAAGATTTACAAGTCGACACGTTCACGTGGAGAGAATTCAAGTGGGTCACCTTAATCGACCTCTTCAGCAAAATAGCAATGGCATATCAGATGCTCGACAGATCTTCAGAAGCAATCTTGGAGGCCCTACAAACATGGGCTCAATTTTACGGGATGGCCGACAGAATCTCGTCCGACGGAGGGAGGGAATTCGACAGCGCCACCATTAGGGAGGAAGCGAAAAGACTAGATATAGTATGGCATCTCAACACTCCGCGACATCCCAAGAGCAGAGGAAGCATCGAAAGACTGCACAGTACTCTGAGCGACCATTTACGCGTGTATCAGGGAGAGCAGGGATTAGAAGCGGATGTGGCTATGAGGAAAGCGGTAGCGGCATACTTTAGGACATTATTATAATGTATTACTCAATGCATTCCATCACGGAATTCTCACCCGTCGAAATTTTGTTCGGAGTGCGTGGGTGGAGACGGGATTGCGGTGACTAATGAAGAAACAGTGGAAGCGATCGTCAGCAATAGGTTAGAGATATGGAAGGTTTGGGAGAAAGTACAAGAAATGAGCAAAATGTACTATTGAATAACGATTACCGTATATTTTACACGAACACTCCCACTAGGCAAGATTAGATACGATTAGGGGTGCAAGAAGGAGCGAAGATTGACCCCTTCCATTCTTAGTCGTTTCTAATCTCGGCTAGTGAAAGCATTCATGTAAAAAACTCGGTACTCGTCAGTCAGGTGTACTTTTTGCCCATGTTTAATTTAAACTTATGAATATTGTATAATTTTGATAATTTTTTACGGCTTTCTTCGTATTTGGCCAAAAAGGTCTGACAGTATAAGCAAGAGGTTAAAAAAAAAAGAATCATTGATCATTGATATAAAAAATACAAGAATTAAATAAATAAAATAAATAAGTGTGTGAATGGATGCAACAGGGTATTAAAAAATAAAAATTCGAGGAAAGAATTTTCTTGATCCTTTTTAACATCCGTTTATTTATATCTTTAAAAAAAATCCTAGTTCTCATACTTCTTATGAATTTGGACACAATTTAAAATTTGTACTTTTCATTTTTGAATTAGACTTACCACACACGCACATACAAACACAAACATTTTACAAATTTTTCGCTATCGCAAAACATTCCTTTTTATAAGTAAGTGAAAGTAAAAATCAAAATGTTTGATTTTCGTGGGCCTTCTTCTTAGAGGTATTCTTATTACATAACGTGTGTTGTAGCAATAGCTGCACAAACATAATTAAAACCAATGACAATACAGATAGTATTTTTTACGATTATTACCCCATTATGATACAGAATAACATTTAAAATGATAACCATTAAAATTTTGTTCAATCTCATTTCTTTTAGATGTTTTTTTCCTTTATCGCCGATTTTATTAACACACCTGAGAGTTCTGTTAGACCTTCTAGGAGTTCTAGCAATTACCCTGATTAACCGAAGCTGTACAGTTGATAGCAAAAAAGGTAGAGGGTTTCAAAGTTGCAAAAAATGTATCTTTGAAAATTCGAGGCGCGAGAACTTTTTGTTTCGCATCGTAGGGCAAAATGTGTTTATAATTATCGAAAGAAATCGTCGGGGTACTACCAAAACTCTTGGTTAGAGATATGGTAGCCCTGCGACGAGAAGAACGCATCCTTCGGAGCTTTGCGTATCGGCTTAGGAGAAATGGAAGCTAAAATTAGGCGGGTATGGACCCTGGATGACAGGAGCAATTCGACTAGTGGCTGTGGTCTTTTGACAATGGAGATGCTACATTGGCAATTGGGTACCAAGACAAACACCAATTTTAGCTCCCGTTCCTCCTAAGCTCTGAGGAGAACTGGCGGATCCAGGAGGAGGGCGCCCCTCCCCTTCTGGAAGGTGAAAAAACATTTTTTTTTCTTGAAAGTTTTCAAGTTATTTTCTATCACATAAACAGGCGCTTTTATTGATGTAGTAATTGAATTTTGATTAATGTTAGTTTTAAAACGTGAAAAATGCATTTAATGTTTCAAATTGTCTACAGAGAGAGGGGAGGATTGATGATCCTTTAATTTGTTGTATGGAATTTATCTTGTACGCAGATACGCCTCTCTCCTCTCCCCTAGAAAATTTCTGGATCCGCCAGTGGCGAGGGGTGTATTCTTCTGGTTGGAATCATTATCTGGTCGTTATTCCTGTGATAAGCAGTGTTCCCTATCAAACAGAGGAGCGAAGAGCCAGGATCCTTTTCTTTCGGTGCAGCCTTTTTGATATTTATCATTTTTTTTTTCAATCGTTGTTTTTTATAGGATCACTAAACAAGATAAAAACATTTTATTTTAAAAGAAAATTATTCTATTGCTTCAGGCAGAAGCCTAATTAATTAAAAATAAATTTCGTTTTCTTCCCATCATTCTATACTTATCTCTGAAATTCCCATCATAAACTTTTTTCAATGACTTTGAATATCATTCAACGTAAACAAGCCAATTTTTTTTTGTTACATAATATTAACAGAGATGCTGTAAATCTTTTTTAATGCTGAATCTACAAGACATTAAGAAATCGTGAGATGCAAATATCTTTTTGAATAGAGTATCAGCCGGCGTTTTTGCGCAACTGTAAATATTTTGCGGTATTTCCTTTCACTCTCCTTAATTTCAGCTTTTTGGAACCGTAGATACATCAATTTTTTTTTTTTTCAAAATTTAAATTATTAGCAATTACAAGTTTAATAAAAAAATAAATAAAAAATATCTGCTAAAAACAATCCAAATCATTTTCATATGATATCCGATAAAATTTATCATTTATTTAGCACATTTTTTTAATTTTAAAGTACACTTTTATGATTAATTTTAAATATATTATGCAGGCTATTCTTTATAATATATTGAAATAATGACGTTAAAGAAACAACATACATTTAAACAAAAAAAAATATATTTCAATATACTATAAAGAATAACCTGCATATTATATTTAAAATTAATCAACCAAACCATTCCTAGTCAATATAGAAAACATAGGGGAAAGTTTTGTTGTAGTCGTGAATTTTGGGACACCCCAGTTTTTTGGTTCGCTAAACATGAGGTTTACTGACAGATGTTTTGTCCGGAACCTTGTTTTTTTTTCGCAAAAAAAGTCTAAGCTTTGGCACTTTTTTGTTTGTCTATATCTCACTGTCGTTTTTCGGAGACTATTCTTTAAAAAATTAAATGAGATAAAATTTCCTGCATGTTAAGTTCATAAAATATTTCTCTACGATTAACCGTTAAGACGCTACAGCGCTCACAAAAAGAAACCAAATTCCCAAAAAGTGTCCAAAACGCGATTTATGGTACTTGCCATTAAGACTATCCTGTTGCTCTATTGTTGATCATAAATTATATTAATCTTCATGAAATATACATAAATATATATAAAATACATGGAAGTACATTCATATTTGATGTATCGGAACAAGCATCAGAATTATGGAGATATGATTGTGAGAGAGGCCCACCAAATTTATATTCTTTACCTCTTCCTTTAGGACAGAAAACCCCGACATCCCCTTGTAACTATATGATTTTTATACAGGTTAACCACCAAGATACCGTTGATTTGAGATACCTTTGCCGTTGATTTTCATTCAAAAAAATTTAAAAAAAGGATGTCGACTCCTTGATCATTCTCATAAGTCTCTGTACAACGAAAAGGTCAACTTCAGCGGTGGCCAACCTTTTGGATACCATGCGCCAATGTTTTCACATAAGAGCTCAGTGGTGTCATATAACTCGAACATTTTTTTAACTTTCTTTCTTTCCTGTTTAGGGGTTGGAAAATAGAAAGAAGGATTGTATCTGCTTCCCTTAGGTAAGAAAAATGAATAACTTATTCACACAATTAAATTCATCAATTTATAACTGTTTCTTAAGGCCCCAATCTCTACTGAAGTCAGAAAATGCCTCTTGCACGAGAATATGTACCCTTAATGATGATACTACAGCTGCCAGAGATTCTCATTTGGTGAAGATAAATCTGAACTACAGTCGTTGGCCCTGGGAGCCAGATCAGCTTGGGTCTTGGATTCGTCTGTTCTCTCCGCTTGCTATAAGGAGTCGTGACCCTGGTATATGTTTCATAACCTTACCAATACTTATAGAAATGTGTGTATAAATAATGTTTTATGTGACGTCCTTCGGTTGACACGACTTCCAAAGAGTATGATGCAGCTGCTCTGTGGTCAAAATCCACGATTTAAAAAAGCATATATACGCAAAGATCCAATGCGTCACGGTTTGACCACCCCTGGTCTGCTTAATGAAATCAGGAAGCGACAACGTTCCTCCATCAGCATACAAGAGTTGAAGACAACACACGCGGTTAGTAACCATATCGTTAAAGAGCATATTACGTTGTTACATGCTATAAGTGATTGTAATATAACCTCAGCCCTTTTCATTCAAGGTAAATTGAAGTTTGTGAATACACTTTCCAAAATTCACCAACCATTTACCAGATCAATCCATGAACATTTTTCCTGGTTTCATTATATGGATATAAATGGAGGACTATATTTTTGAACCACCTCAGATTCGTATTATACAATAGTTCAAGAACTGAGACATCAGATTGAAGTCTAGAAAGGTCGAAACAAAGTTCCAGCTGAAGGTCAATGCAGACGATATTGTAGCCACAATTTCTTGAGTTGGTTTTGGTACATCTGCACGTCACCAGTTTCAACTGTGCAGAAGAAGCAAGAAGAGTTGTGACTGGTTCGAGACAATTCTGGTTTTCTCCTCCCTGAACCTGGAGATACACTCTAAAACTGAACAGACTGGCTACAGCTGCTGAGCGTGGTAATGCTGCTACCTTTGCCGAGCCCTTAAACTTTGACTGACCTCTCGTATGATACGAATCTTAGGAGTTCTCCCGCTGTATGAACCAAGGATATGTTCCTCTGTTTGTGCAATATTCTAGTATGTGGTCTGTGATTTTGAGAAAACACAATTTCAGCTAGATTGGAGATGTCGTCGGAGATCCGAAGGTACTTTGAACGTTGTATGGAAAGGAAGGTCATTAATAAATATGGAAAAAAGAGTAGGGGACAGAGAAGAATCTTGAGATATGCCTTTTGATAGAGGTAGAGAACCAGAGGGAGGATTATTGGAAACAACTACGTAAAGTAAACGATCTGTGAGGAAGGATTGAAACCACTAATCGTGATGTCTGTACCTACGTCCCCGTACATTCATTCGTACCTCCATGTCTCAAAAACGGTTAAACATCGTACCATCGTTCCATCGCTCCATCACTCAATCTTTCCATGACTCCATCGCTCCATCACTCAATCGTTCCATGACTCCATCGTTCCGTCACTTCATCGCTCCATCAATCAATCGCTTTTCACTACATCACTCCAACACTTCATCGCTCCATCACTCCATCAATCCAACGTTTTTATTAGTTTTTATTTTATTTATTGAATTTTCATTAATTTTAATTTTCTTTTATTATTTATTTTATTTTTTATTTTTATGATAGTCTAATTGGAAGATAGAGATAAAGCAGGCTAGCTGATGTAAAAAATTTCATGAAAGAAAATTCAAATTATAAAAAAAATAAGAAATAAAAATTATAAAATTGAATTATGATACATTTAAAAGATTTAAATAAATTGAAAAGTACAATACATAAAATATAGATTTCTCTTAACTAATTATATTTTGATCTGTTTTATCTTTTGGTGAATTTCGTTTATTATTCAAAATTTCTGGCATCATCTTCGTTCGTTATGCAGATTAATAATGAAATTAAATTTGTACTAAAAAATTAAATAAAAAAACAGTAGATCATTCGTGTGCGATAAATTAAAAAATTCCAAGCTCACTTGTGCATGTGCAATATTCACAAATTATATATGATATACAATCTCAAAAAAAAAAATTGATCTTTGCTGTTTTAAAACCCAATGGAGGCTACACATAATATTAATTTATTTGCAACATACATATATAAACTGTAAAGGCAAATAAATTTGGTAATTCTTCTGACAAATAAATAAAGTATATATCTATTTTTTTAACTTTTAATTTTTATTTTATTTTATTTTTTTAAATGCACTTACATGTTTTATCACAGTATTTAAATACCAGCGGATCCTGCTCAAAAGCAAGTTATCCGTTCAAAGTTTTTAGTAAGCATTGAAAAAATCTTTCTCATCCAATTATCTTTTTAGAAATTTATGAAATTAATACAAGCTGAGATAATATTTGCCGATATACAGTACTATTGATTTTTAATATATATATATATATATATATATATATATATATATATATATATATATATATATGTGTTACTAATAACAGTCCATAGTCTATTGTTCTTTTTTATTGTTTATTTAATTTAATTTTTATTTTATTATTTTATTTATTTATTTTTTATCTATTTTTTTTAAATGCACTTTCATTTTTAATTATTGAATTTAAATTTTTTAAAATACCAGTTGATTCCGCTCAAAAAGTTCAACAAAGTATGCTACCTATTCAAAGTTTTCAGTAAACATTGAAATTTCGTTCTCATACATTTGTATTACAATTTTTTTATAATTTTAATATTTATTTATTTAATACATTACAAATAACAGTTCATGGTCTGTTGCTAATATTATATATATATATATATATATATATATATATATATATATATATATATATATATAAAATAACATTAAAGAAAAATTCATTTTCGAACTGAGAAAAAAATAATCTAAATAACAGACAGGAGAGGGGCTAATTAAATAAAATCGTAATAAACATCAGGAACTTTAATTATTATAAATTCATATATGTTAATTCGTTGTTATATATTTGTTAAATATTTCCGAAATTTAAGGGCTATTGTCATTTAATAAGGTTGTAAAATGGGAAGGTACCTATCAACTGTCTCCAATCTGTCAATAAGTGTTTGCAGTCAAGTGTTCAGATTGGTCCAGAGTTATTCCAATTAGCAAATATTGGAGTGTGGGTCCTATGTGTCAGTTTTGTGGTCTAGTCAGTATGATTTCTTGCTGCCTGGTACAATTCTGATATTGATAAAATTACTAAAATAATACTTCTGACAAATTCATATAGAAATAAATTGACCGGTTGCTAGTTTAAAAAAAAAAAAAACGCATATCATTCGAAACAGAACATGAATGAACAAATGCTGTCATATTGCAGTTTGACAATATTCAAGAATTTGGGTTGAAAATCACATATATATATATATATATATATATATATATATATATATATATATATATATATATATATATATATATTCAATAGTAACACGAATTTCTAACAAAAAAGTCTATTGAACAGAACTTTAAAAAGTCAATTTTTCGGCAAATTATTTACACATCTATCGTTATTATTATTGTCATTAAATTATTTACGCACCTAATGTGAAGAAGGATTTTAACACTGAATAGTATATAAATGTTAAACGAAATGATTATTATTTCTCATCGATAAATATTATATATAATATGAACATCAGTCGTCTGTCTACTCACCGAGGTGAGACATGAGAGATTCCAAGACGTCCTCTTTGGCCGACATTTCGTGCGCTTGTGCCGGCTGAGACAACCCCTACTGCACTACTTGTAACAATTCCCGGCCATACTATCTTTGTTTATATTGTGCCATCTCTTCTGCAAATCTTGCAGTAGTATAATAATTTGAAATGTCAAATACAAGCCATGATGAAAAATAAACTATCTGCGTTTATATTATGTTCTGTTATTCTCATAAATTGCGTTACGTCACAACTAAACCTTTCCTAAGCATAGAAAGAAGAAAAATGAAAATCCTTGAATTTTGAAAATTATAATCCGTCCTTTATTTATTTTCATAATTATTAAATTCGTTTTCAAGTTCTTAAAAGTAAATTTTATAACTTTTATGTCTTAAGAATGATAGTATTTTTTAAAAAATATAGTTTTATTGTGTAACACAAATGTATTTTCTACTGCCTATTTTTCCTTTACTTCTTTTCATTAAAAAATGTATTACCAACTTGTATCAAGATCATATTTGAATACGGTTTATATCTTCTTTATGGTTTAAAGAGAAAATAAAGATGTCTATTGAGACTATGTTAGCAAAAACATTGAATTTTAGTTCAATCATTTAAACTCTCACAGAAACGAAGGAGTAATATGAATAATTGTTGTGAATAAAAAATTGTTGAATCTCAAGCAGTGTTATAATGAACACTTTACTGAAGTAATTATTAAATTGTACCATCATTATTAAGTAATAAAAAAAAAGTGTTGTATTTTATGTGATACAATAAATTCTTGTTATTATAGTGTATATAATTATATCCATATATTCGTATTATTGAAACATGAAATATTGTGTGGGAAGTAGCCCGCTGTATTATTTTGCCTCAGGCCCGTATTCAGTTGACGGTTGCCCAGTCCACAAATAGATATGATACACCTATTTAACTAAGAAACAGTTCTATGATTTATATACAAATCGGAAAATGATAGTCTAATTGCAAAATAAAATTAGAGCAGGCTAGCTGAGGTGGAAAAATATCATGAAAGAAAATTCGAATTAAAAAAAAAAGTAAAAGTTATAAAATTGAATTATGATATATTTAAAAGGTTTAAATAAATTGGAAATTGCAATTCATAAAATATAGATGTCTCTCGACTATTTATATTTTGATCAGTTTGGTCTCTTGGTAAATTTCGTTAATTTTTCAAAATTTCTCGCATAATCTCCGTTCATTATGTAGATTAATAATGCAATTAAATTTATACTGAAAATGAAATTAAAAAACGATAGATGATTCGTGTGCAATAAATTTAAATAAAACAAAGCTCATTTGTGCATGTGCAATATTCATAAATTGTATAACATATACAATGCAAAAAAAAAAAAAATTGATCTGTGCTGTTTAAAAAGCCAATGGAGGCTACACATATTATTAATTTATTTACAACATATATAAACTATATAGATAAATAAATTTGGTAATTCTTCTGATAAATTATTTTTTTTTAATGATTTTATATTTTATTATGTTTTAATTACATTAAATTATGGAATATTAGACATTTCGATAAAAAAAACCAACAACAAAGAAAATAGGCATTATTTTTCTCTCGATTCAGTTCATGATGTGTATTATCCAAACGCAAAAATTATTAGATGGTGTGAACGAATTTGTGAAATTACATTATCATAACAAAATTGTAAAAGTTGATTAATTTCGCTTTTGATTAACTCGATTTATCTTCATTTAATGGTTTAATTCTTCATGACTGAAATATTAACGGCATTAGTTAGTGCTTCAAAGGAACGAGGAATTCTTAGAAGTAGAAAACGACAAAAAAGAATGTTATACTTTTTTGAATTTAATAGGTTAAGTCTTCACACCTGAACTTTCCTTTTAAAAAGAGATTCAAAACCTTTGTTGTCAACAATAAGCATAATAACAACAATGAATTAAAAATGTATCATTTTTGCATGTGCAATATTCATAAATTGTATAAGATATACAATGCCGAAAAAAAAAAATTGATCTGTGCCAATTGATTGTGCTATGATCAAATCTTCAACAAGCATAATACTAACAATGAACTGATCTTCGAAACTTGCGCCTATCGTTTTAATATTGTATTATAAATGGAATTTAGATAATCTTCGGTAGAAATTATACGAATCAGTTGTCTAAGTAAACGACATCGCGAGCTTAACTTCTTGTTGATACTTTATTTTCTTAAGCAGAAATAGTAAAGTATGCTAATTTTCGCCAGGTTTTGATCTCTTTAGAAAGTTTTTTACAGCATCAAATAGTATTGAAAGAACAAAATCTTCAGTAATTAAATATCTAAATTTCTATTCTAAATTTAAAGTGGTTGAAAAATTGAAAAAAAAAATATACATATATCCATATACGGAATAAAAAAAAATAACCCTCGTACGCCCAGAGTGCTTTGGATTCCATTTTTGGATTCTATGTATCTGCCAACGTAAAGCTTCACGTTTTGAGGGGGATTTTTTTCTTTTTTTTTTTTTCATGGCCGATTACAATGTTTTATTATTAAAAAATAATGAACAGAAAATATTTATATCGTTTTTTTTTTTTTTTATGTTATACTTCAGCTGATCTGCGTATGCCTATATTTTTATAGATGGTGGGATGGTTTAGTGGTTTTAAACACTAGACACCTAAATGTTTGATCTAGGTTTGAGCCCGGTGGAGACAAAAAATCTATTTTCTGTTCGATCATCCATGAATCGTTTCTGGATCGTAAGACAAGGGCCGTCACGTGTCAGGGCCAGAGGGGCGCCATAGATCGAAGACAAGAATTAAGTGCAATATTATTTTTTAATAATTTAAATTACAAGCCAGCTAGAAATTTATCGACCATTAGTGTAAGGACAAAGGTATAAAACTCGCCCCAGGTTGTTGTAAAAAATGGGAATTGAGTGTGGATACTGACCACTTTAACTCCTTGTATTACCGGTGGCCAAGAAACAGCAGTCCTTTATCAAGTACTCCACCCAAGACACACAATTCATCGGTTGATGTTGTGAAGACTTTTCTTCTTTTTTTTTTCGTTTCTATACTTTAATAAATTATCTAAATAATGTTTGCATTTAATATATAATTAAATTGTAATTTTAAATGTATGTGATATTAATTAATATCACGATTATTGACAATCATTAAGATCATTAATCATAAACAGTTTCCGTCTTACTTCCCCAACAGTGATCTTCAGCGGTATTGGTTTCGTGACTTGACTGAGCTTTATCTAGTATTCCTTTACCATATTTGAGATGAGATATCTATGTTACTGATTACTTCGAACGAGGAAATGATAAATTATTTCGTTAGATTTGTATTTAATGATATGATTTAATAGTTTCCCTGTAGAGGTGGCTCACTTTGGCCAAAGGTTTACTTATGAATAATTAACACTGACTTGAGAGACTTAAGGATTTCGTTTTGAAATCTACTGATATCAAACTAATTTAATCTTCTGTATGTTCTAAATAAAGTTCAATGACCTAAAATATTACATGGAGTAATTGTCACGCACGTGGCCGACAATGGTTTCAAAGTGGCTATTTGTGGACAAGATGCTGTGGATTTTGAACCAGAAGAGATAACCTATTTCTATTTTCCCCCTTTTGATTTATAAGAGGTAGGTATTTTAAAGGCTGTAGCGATAGCAGTGTTAGGGCTTTAGTTAAAATTTTATTAAATTAATATTTTATTTTTTATGTAAAAAATCCACTTTTCTCATAAGCAATCCCGCTATAATGACACTAACAGATTCAGAGGCAATCAAATAGTAATAGGCCTAGAAAGCGAACAGGTTCAATTCGGATACGAACGATTACTATTGATTGCATAAATCACTCGAATAAATTAATCAATCTCCATCAAAACTGAAATCCATTAAATCATAGCTCATAAAATTCTCCGATGAATGTTTAGGATCATCCTTCCGATCTACCACTGAAGTTGAAGTTGAAGTTGAAGTTGAAGGTGAAGTTGACCCATCAAAGACTAAAATGTTTAATTTTTTGTTTAGAGTTCTGATAGCCCTCCTAAGAGTTCTATCAATTATCCTTATTAACCAAAGTACTACAGTTGATAGTAAAGAAATTAAAGGACTTCATAGTTGCGACAAGTGTGAAGTTAGCCTTCTATATCTATAGTTGCTATTTTTTGTCGTTTAAACAATAGAACTATTTCTAAAAAATATATAGAACTCTAGAACACTTAGAATGGATATCAGAACTCTAAGGAAAAAAAAAAAAAAAAAATTGACTATGGAGAACCAACTTTATTTTTTGGCCAACATTTTTCTTGGTATCCGATATTTTTTTTTTTTTTTTTTTTTTTTTTTTTTTTTTTTTTTTTTTTTTTTTTTTTATAGTTCTGGCAGCCCCTCAAAGTTCTATCAATTACCCTCATTAACTGAAGTGCTACAGTTGATATAAAAAATGTTATAGGGCTTCATGGTTGCGACAAGTGTGAAGTTAGCCTCCTATATCTTAAGTTGCTATTGTTTGCAGTTTAAACAACAGAACTATTTTTAAAAATTATAGAGAATTATAGACCTCTTAGGGGAACTATCAGAGCTCTAAAAAAAAATTAAAAATGTTTGACTTTGAGGAGCCAATTTCCGAGATTTCCGACCTTTATCATCAATTAAATAAAAAGCGTTGATTATCATTTGGTGATTCATTGTTCCTACCCAGCCCAACATATTTACACGCACATTCCAAACTCTATGATAATGTAACATCAAATACATTTACCCGGGGCAGGTCGCGAAAATTGGCTGTTGGCTGCAGGCCAAACTTTATTTCGGAAACCCTATGATTATGTTCTTCTATTACCTTTAGATATCATTTATTTGAGAATTTTGTATTTAAAATAAATATTACTAATAAGCATAAATTGACCTATCTTACTTGTCAGGGTAGGCAAGCTTAATAATTCTTAAGGACTTAATTAATTATTTTTTTTATAATACAAAAATACAGTCATCTTGTATTTTTGTTTATTATCTTTAGCCAAAAAATCCTATTTAAAAAATCATGAAAATATTCTAACATGTCTTTAAAGCGAAAATTAGCCAAACCGAATTTTACGAAAACCTCTTAAATTAAGCCACGGAAAATGCATTGCCAACACTGAGTCATCTGAAATAAATCAGAGGATTAAGTTCACACAAACTTAAGAAATTGCAATAATTTAAACCAAAAGTACTGAGACTTAGGGCCGGCCGCTCTCCTCAGACATTAGTAACAAGAATTTTCACAAAGACTTAACTACTCCATATGTGAAACTTGCCATTAAATCTTTACATAAAAGATTTCACGACAAAAACTTAATGCATACTAAAATCTATTAATCCAAGTATTATCGATACGAGACTTGCCTGACCACATTTTCAAGCTGTTTCCGAAACAGCTTGAATAATGATCTCCTAAATTAATTTTCAAAATTTAAATTTGCTACGGAGAAGTATCCATGGCTGATCTTTGTCTTCATTCCCTTATGACACTATTTTCATCCTACAATACGCTCAGTGGTTTTTATATTTTTAGTTTTAGTTTTTTATATATTTTTACATAAGTTTTGAATTAATTAAATAAAGTAAAACTGCAAATAAATAAATTAGAGCTAATTGTTTCTAAATTTGTTTACTACCATCTCAATATCAAATTGAAATCGAAGGATTCATAGAATTCGTAAATACTATTCCATTCTTGGTGCAAAACAATTCATAATCATGACCCTCCATCTCCTGTTTTTTATCGACCGGTTCTTTTGACCAAGTATTATTGTTTAGCGAAAAGTTCACATAAGGAGACAAACAAATTTTACACACTCATGATTTGCTTGGCACTCGTTATACAAACGTCTCATATTTCATTTTAAAATTTACAAACGAAATTAAGAGTTGAATTTCATCATTACAATTCTTATCAAAATATTAATTTACAGCTCATTTCTAATGTATAATTTATTCTTTCACATTTTGTTTTTCTTTGTTTTCTCAAAGTATTTTTATTCTTTACTTTTTTCTCCTTATATTTACTAAGATATTAATGAAAATAAACATGACATATTTTCTCCTTATGAAACCTTCAGTTTTATCGTTGTTTTTTAAAAAAGTTAATTTTCTAAAGGTCTATTGGTATTCAAGTTTTTAAAAAAATGTGTGTATTCAATACCAAAATTTTTATAAAGAATTTTCACTTATTTCTATAAATCAGCCATTTTCAAGCTACACACTAAACATATAAACAAAGGCAATATTAATATCCTTTATAAACTTGTTTTCTTTTAATGTAATTAAAATTCCAATGGAAAATATTCAAAAAATTATGTTGTTATTAAACTTATTTTAAAAAATTACCATACTTATATGAATAGTTAAAAATTTAAAACAATTGAATTTTTAGCGGGAGAAACGTTGGAAGAGACTTTTTCACAATTAATTTTTTGGGTGGAATAACGTTTGCTGTGACTCACTGAATGGGAAAGTTAAAGGTTAAGTTCTCAAACTAATCGATTGATAATAACTAGCAGTTACTTTGAGAGCTTTACCCTAAACTAAGACCTTAACTTTTCCATAGAGTGAGCTACATCAAACGTTATTCCTCCAAAAAAAAATTAATTGTGAAAAAGGTCACATCCAACGTTACTCCAGCCAATTAGACAAGCATCATTTACAATATATGTAATCACAAAAAATGATTTAACACACGATCAACGTTATAGGTTTAATATGGATAGGAAAAGTTTATATATATATATATATATATATATATATATATATATATATATATATATATATATATATATATATATATATATATATATATATATAAATTATATATATAAATTAGTTTATAGGGAGCGGGGTAGCTCAGTGGGTAAGGTACTGCGCTACTAATCTCAAGGTCCCGGGTTCGAGACCGGCTGAGGCAGATAATTATTTATTCTGTATTCAGCCGTGGATCAACCCTGTGGGATCGGGAGACCCTCCTGGGGCTCACCCAGCCTCTATAAAGTGGGTACCCTTAATTTGGGGAAAAACCTGGCGGTTGAGGGTGATCTTGGCCGAATCACCTCCTTGCACAACCGTTGGCCTAGAAACAGTATAGTCCTTACCAAGTACTGAACCCAAGACCCTTATCGGGTTGTAGTGGGTTACAGGTTAAATTAGTTTATACATATATAAACTTGAATAGATTGAAACCATTTTTACATTGAAATACTGCGAGACCCTTCAACATTCTGTTTTTAGATTTGTCTATTATTTTATAATGTTTTTATTTCGAGATTTTTCGGTCATTTCAAAAATCTTTAATTTAAGAAGGGGGCCCTTAACTATCCAAGTTACCACACAGCGGCTTAGTCCGTTTACCACTTAATCTGCCCATAAAGACCATTTGTAAAAACTTCTATTTATTATAATTGGATGATGTAGATTTGCGCATGGTAGATGTACATATAAATAACTACGCGGCCCTCGTACAGAATTACTGAACAGGGAGGAGAAAAAGTAAAAAAAAAAAAAGGATAAATAAATAACATAGGTAATTTTTAATGTACATATATTTTCAATTTTTTACTAAACCTTTTTAAAGGATAGGTTGTGGATGATACATGTTTATTATACAAATATAAAAATTTCTAGGCAATTTTTTTGTTATGTGACAAGAACATATTAACATTAACATGTCTACGTCAGGATTAGAAAAAATATTTTACGTCCTCGAATCTTTTTTGCCGAAGGTATCTAAATATTTACCAATGCAAGATTGCCTTAGTTTTCTTTAATTGACTGGTCAAATAATCTTATCTATCATTCTAGAAGTAATGTAATCAAAACTAAAACATTTGAGGAGGAGATTGAATAATCAAATAGAAGAACTAATAAATTTAATAATGCATGACATCTATGAACCCAAGAAAAAATTTTAATTACAGCCAGAAAGCTGCAAATAATCCAGTAGCGTAAGTATGAATTAGGAGGCCCGTGATAGCCAAGTTTTGAGCCCCCCTGAGCTTCTTACTCAAAATTCGAAGATGTGGCTGTGTGTTATACATAATAATAAAATGTTAGCTATTAATTGTATTACTTCATATAATATTGTATAACTACATATAAATATGAGAACAATTTTATAATATATTTTATTTTTATAAAGGCCAATTCGAGGCTCCCCCCTTTGGGCTGATTTGCCACCTGCTAGTCACAGCCCTGAAATAATGATATCTGATGATTAAAAATCTCGGATTTTTCGTCCATGTCTTCGGTTCTTCGTAAATATCTCAGAAACTCGCGTTTTCGGAAGTTTTGATTATGGCCATTAAAAATATATAACGGTATTTTTCATTAGAAAAGGATAATAACGTTAAACCGACGGATATGTTTCCTAGTGGTCGACCAAAACGTAGGAGGCAGGATTCTGTTTTTGAGGCAGGAGTTCGATTTTGAGGATTTGGGTTTTGATGTTGTTATGTGGAGGTGGGTGTGATTTTAGGGTCTGCTAGTGTCGACATCAAACCTCCAGGATCGCTAAGGCTTTATTTATGTTATAATATTCCGCAATCACCAAAGCGGGCCATTAGCGACCTATACATATATTTTAAAAAAATGTGTAATGATCAAGAGTAGGGACTAGCGTTGAGAAAGTTTCATGCAATAAATATTTTTCTCCTCAACATGAGAAATTCGGGGCGTTCTAAGGTTGACATTAAGGTCTACTATATGCAGAGGTGACACCAGAGGGCAGATCCTCCCTCGTCTTCCTTCCAATGAGCGAGAAGGAATGACTCTGCTGTTGGTTAGGCCAATGCGGGTCTGACACGACTATAAGGTCCGAGAGCCTTCGGTCAACGAGTACTTCCGCTAAAGGGATGCAGTCAATAAAGTCATCGTCAAAAAGGGGGTTATCTGGCATCAAATGAGGTAGTTCTGATTTGTATGTTGTATGTATGTACGTATTCTTCCCTTCCCCCCTTAGTGCGCTTTTTGCAATTTTAAAAAACTGTTATGATAAATCACGTTTTTCAGTTTTTCCTCAATAACTCGCTTCCAGAGCATTTTAGATAAAAGATTATTGCCAATTTTAAATATCATTAAATGCTCTGCAAGTTTCATACGAAACATATTTGAAAATTCAGAACAACTACTTAGATATGGGGTCGTGAAAATCTGCATAAATGTCGAAAAGACGTAAAAAGATTCATACAAAATATTTATAATGACTCCCAAAAGACACCAAGAAATATCGATATTACAATTTTAGTGAAAGTGGACTGGAAACTGATTGCCTATATGGCAGAAACTAGACTGCAGTAATGTAGTATTGGATCAGGAGCTCGAACATCTTGCTAATGTGCGAGAGAAGATACTCGATTAGACAGATTGCGAGCTTCATGCGTGAGTGCAAGTAGACACACTGGCATGAGGAACTCCGGCGAACTCATGATGACCATCGCTAATTTCGGAAGTTTGTTCGAACCTTCGTGAGCAAAAAAGAACCGTTCAACTGACTGATGAGAGCGAACTACTGGCACCAGGAGAATAGGCTAATCCATTTGTCACAACCTACGCTGCTAGAGATACTGAATGGCTGGTGTCCCTCTACCAATTCCTGAACCTTCACCGAGCCCCCGCGAGATACCAACATTCCCCACA
The DNA here is from genome assembly GCA_948150685.1 of Rhaphigaster nebulosa. Classification (NCBI taxonomy): domain Eukaryota; kingdom Metazoa; phylum Arthropoda; class Insecta; order Hemiptera; family Pentatomidae; genus Rhaphigaster; species Rhaphigaster nebulosa. The sequence continues at coordinate 80,495,815 of OX411310.1, forward strand.
ACTCCAGGATGTCATCTCCCATGCCATGCTGCTCCATTGAGGAATGACCTTCCTGTACATTTTCAATGCCTGCCTCCGGACATCCTACTTTTCCTAGGCCTTAAAGCGAGAAATCGTAGTACCCTTAATACCTTAAGATATAAGTATATTGAAAACAGTCTTTGACTGATGTAGTACCTCTATTTGGTTAGTCTTCATTAGACTGTTGATATGAGGTTTGTTGTTTTTGGTTGGCATTTATGTGTTTATACTTTTTCCTGACGAATTTACTTCCAGAAAAAATCTACAAAAAAATTAAGCTCTATCAAGGGCTGAAATTAGCCTATTACAACGAACTTTTCCAACAAATACAAAATATACTCTTACATATGCCTTCTGTCTATAAATTTCATACATTTTGTATTAATCACGAATTATGTGTATGTTTTATAAATAAAAATGGGTCTATGATATATCAGATCCAATTTACGTAAATATGTATCTAAAATTAAATAAAACTTTACATGTTGAAATTTTGTATAACTGCATCTTCTATTCCATAAGTTACCCTTTTTCATCCAGGGGGACCTCAGTTCCCCTTGCTTTACTTCAAGATTTTTCTTATCCTGCTAAGAGGTAGAAGTATCTTTACATCTAAATATTCAGAGATCAATGAGTGGCTCAAAAAAGATTAGAATTATGATTTTTTTGCAAAATTTTATAATATAATTTTCTGCTAGTTTATTGTAAACAAAAGTATCTAAAGGAAAAAATGTTCAGATCATCCACATCTGGATAAGTGGGGAGTTCTACTGTGTTTGAGGGACTCAAGATTTTGGAATGTTCTAATTGTATTCAATGTGAACTGAAACTTAAAAATAAACAATGGCTAATATTAACGAAAGTAAGGAATTAATGTTACTGTATCTCAGTAATATTTTTTATTTTGTCACAAAGATTGCAAACGCCTCATGGTGGAGCATCCTGGAAAAATATATTCCTGAATTACTAGTGGGCTCATCAAAAATCAATTGCACTCTACTAGACAATATAAACTTATATATTTTTGGCCAAGAGTAAGAGATCTCATCATTTTACAAAGTAATTTAATGAGTTGTGATAGTAAAATTCATCATACATCCTAGTATAGGTGAACTTCACTAATCACTTATTTCTTAATCAATTTTTGTCTTTATAATGACTTGAATGATAAGAGGCCTTGAAAAACTAATCTTTCACAGTGAACACATCATTTATTAATTCAGATACTGAAAGCAAAATGAGGTAAAGACCAACAGTTTCAAAGTATGTGATCTATTAATTTTTCCCATGGATATATGTTTGTGCCCACAGTGAATGAGTGATTAACTTGACTCATAGGCAAATTAGTTTATTCAAAAAGTAGGTGCTTAAAGTTGACTTTTGCGTTATGAAAAAATGACTAAGTCAGAAATAATAGTTGGTAGATACAGTAATGTAGAAATTACAAGCTTAGGTCCTCAAAGCACCGAGATTTGGAAGACAAATCAAACTTTGAAACTACTCACCGGAAAAGTTGGAATTTTTTAGTGGAAAAATTATTCACAGGTTCTATAGACGGAATTATGTCGATTAGATACACATAAAAATAGGTAAAACAAACTTTCTCTAATCTGGCACACTGAATAATCTGACAGGACTTTTTAAAAAAAATTATCGACTGCAAAACATTAATACCTTGTTCAAGTTAATTAATGTCTTGTTCAAGTTTGTTTACGAAATGACTTCACAAAAAAACGGAGAGAGAAGGCTAAAACACAAATTGACATTCGAGAATTGTTTAAGATGGCTTCTACCAACAAGAACAATCCCATGGGCTTAGATCAACTGTCTTTCTCAACTTTAAATTAAGTTTTTTGTAAGGCCACAGTGCACTTTTTTGTTTCATGACCAGGTATTATACATTACAATGCATTTTTTAAATTATACTAAAGTTGTTTAAATAAAAAAAAAAATTACTGCTATTTTTTGTTTAATTAATCTTTTTTCCAATATTCATCCTGCGTTTTGAATTTTTCATACTGGATCAGAGGAAGTTTACTGTAGATGTTTTAATATGGTAAAATGATCAGTAGGTAAAAATATAAATAATATTCTAAATAAAATATCTAAAGACTTTATTTCTGTCTGAGATGAAGGAGAAAATATAGGAATTTACATAAAAATATTTATTTTTTTTTTCATTTAGAATACATTTCTTTTTAATTTTTTTTTCTTTTCTTTTTTTTTTTACAAAATATTATCACATTATATGTAACCAAATTTATATATTTATAATTTTTTTTTTACAATAAACTTATTGATATAGTTTTCGATTCAACATCTCATGCTCGCTTCACTGTAATCATTATAAAATATAAACATAACAACAATAAGTTAAATTTATGAAATTTACACATTGAACAATATACATTTATTTACTCAATATACATAAATAACTATTGTTATATTACAATGTTAGGCCTCACTTCTGTAGCATACAAAATTGCCTTCTTCCTACAATTTTCATAAATTATGAAATAGCATACTTAATACACTAAGAAACTAGTGTTACGGGTGCAAAACATTGGTACACGAGTTTACTAATGTGATAACTAAAGACTAATTTAAAAATCAGATTAAGATGGGATTCGTTCATCAAATGATATAGAAATTATAAAAATACATTCAAAATCAAGTTACTACTTAAAAATATAAACAAAGATGATCAATTCAAAATGTTTTATATACACACATGAGGCTAAAATATCTTCATAATTATTTGGCACATATTTATAACTGAATCTCATAATTCAGATAAAAAAGCCTTTGTGATAATGATTATTTATTTTTTTTTTTTTAACTTTAAAAGAAATAATTTAATAATTTCAGAGATGTACATATAAAGCAAAAAAGTAACCCAGATATAAACTGCGCAAAAAGCAAAGCAAAATTTATGGTTCTTAATAAATGATTGTCAACTACCATCTAGTACATTTCGTATACAGCTAAACAAGCACTATTTCCAGGCAAGTAGCTCATGGAAGAGACAATAAGTCTACTTCACCTACAAATATAAAATTCTTAACCATTCTAGCAAAGCTTTTGAATATTTTCGGTAACTTTTTTTATTTTTTAATTGATTGACAGAACTAGTTAAATGCTTCTTACAACAATAGAAAGGATTGTTCCAACAGTTTTCTGTGACTTAAACTTTTTTTAAATAATTTTACAATACACAATAATAGCTCGAATATTTTTGGAAGAACTATACAATTTATAATAATTAAAAGGACCGATTGTACAAAAAATATATGAATCATATCCGTTCAATTTGATTAGTGACAGTGGAATTATTAAGATAGGCAGGTACAACTAATCAGCCAACAGCAAAAAAATTACTATGACAAGTATCCTGTACTAAAACACCCGTAACAATAAACTAATCTATCTTACGAGTCAATGATTTCGACTCGATGAGATCAAAGACTGTACTTTCAGGGCCAGTCGTACTTTCCAATAAAACAATTTTGTACTATGAATTTGGTATTAGGCAGATAAATAGTTATCAAAATATTCTCAATTAATATCAAATATAAATGACATCAACATATTAATATAACTGATAAAACTACAGAAGTTAATTATAATGAAATAAAAAATTATTCATATTTTGAAATCATATAATTTATAGTACACAATAAATTAGTTATTTTATAAAAATAAAATATTAAAATTTGCAATATTACATTTATAATAAATAGATAAAATAAAATTATTAATTGCTAAAAATTTATTTTCAATTTGTTATTACCCTTCATATATAAGTACTTCTCTACGAGAAGTTGCAAGGTAGTATACTAAACTCAGTCAAAGGTTAAAGAAAAACCCTAACTCTAAATTGCTAGTCAAGGAATTTTAGTAGGAATATATAAAAATAACTATTCATACTTCTATTATAGGACTACATAATTCGATATAAATATATTCATCCACGATCCTTTAGCTTTATGATAAAAAGATTGTAATTTTTTTTTATATCATTAAACAGAGATAATAATAAATAATACAATACAAAAATAAAAAATTAATATCTTCAATTAGTAGTATCTGTCTAGGAAATGTAAAACTATTCTCAAGCTTTTCCCTTTTGTACAACTGGCCCATGTATATTTAAAATATAAAAACCAATAAGTTGATGATTAAAAGAAAAATAATTTGAGAAAATCTTTATGGAATTTATCCTCAAAGAATAAAAAAATGGTTAACATCCATTTTATGAAGACAAATAATATTTAAAACACCTAAAACTCCTTCTATAACAAACAAGTTTTTTAAATCTCTTGTCAAGTTAAGAACTAAACCAAACAATATGCATCGATTCGGCATATTTTCAACAGCATTTCTCGAAAATGATTCAATGCTACTTTCACACCCAATTCAGCACTGGAGACAATGCAAAAGGAAAACATTCAATTGAAAAAACAACATTGAACAGTTGTTAATTCAAGCAGGCAATGGGCTAGACTTGTGCAGTTGATTTCGGTCTGGATTTCCTCCGGCGACGAGCCAGCTCAGACATAACAACAGGACCCAAGTTGGGAGCTCTCGGTCCAACAGCCCTGTAGGTCGCAGCGACTGTTCCCTTAACAACTGATACCTCTCCTGTGATGAGCCTTGATGTTGGTAGGCGGCTCCTGGCACTTAGCCATGGGTGTTGCAGAAGCACTGAAGATGTTGGCCTTCGACCTGGCTCTACATGCAGCATTTTTCTCACTAGATCCTAAAAAAAATTTCATTAAAATAATGAAAAATATCCCAGGACTATTTTATGATTTGGATAATTAAAAATTTAACTATTGACAGTATAAAAAAAAAAAGGTTAAAGAATGGATAGGACATGAGTTTTGCTAGATTATAAAGTCTGATTAATTAAAATTCTAAAGGGAAGGTAACTTTATGTGTTGTATTGATTTGTATTAAGGCCAGTTGGATATTTTAAAATAATTTAACCAATATGAAGTATCAACTTTTGTAAGATGAAACTCAACTTGTAATATACTCAGGTAGATTACATATTTAAAAGTGCTAAATTAATGTACAGCAACTTATACAAAGAGTACCAATCATCAATAATTTTATTAACAACAATTATCATGGTTTTTACTATAAATTACAGAATAATAATTTTGAATGTTGATCATAGAAAGATATCAACTTTTTCAATTTTTTTTTTATCAATGCTTTGGTCTTAAATTACATTTCAAAACTACTTAAAGAATACATTTTTTTAGATAACTTACCTTTGCTTCTGCAGAAATATTAGCCCAGTTACCAGAATCTAAGTCTATCTTACTGTCCCCTATCCTTTGAAGGATATCTGTTGGTGTGTCAGTAGGACTGTTGGCGAAAGGCGTGCGCCTACAAGAGATATATCATTTATCATTATATATACATTTATAATTAAATGTGATTATTTATTCACCATTTAAAAAATTATATATATATATATATATAAATTTGAAAAATTCAATAAAATCTATTGCTTACCCAGCTAAAAGAGTGTATAGCAGAATTCCGAGGGACCAGATATCACATGCTGCGTCATATCCCTGGCGCTTCAGAACTTCTGGTGCAACGAAATTTGCTGTATAACATGGAGTCATCAGTAAACCATTTTCAGCCCTTAGCTGTTTTGCAAACCCAAAGTCACATAAACGTAACCCTTCTGGACTAGCACTTTCGCAGGCGTACAATAGATTGGATGGCTTCAAATCACGATGGACAACCTGATAGAAATTGTTTTGTTTTTTAAATGGAAATAAATAATTTATAAATTTAATTATACTTGTAAAATAATAAAATCAAGAACGAACCCCATGTTGATGAAGATAATTAACAGTAGAAATGACTGTTTGCATTATCGCAGAGGCTTCACGTTCTGAGAAAGCTTTAAGCCTAAGAATCCTGTCCAGTAGTTCTCCCCCACGCATTAATTCCATAACTAAGTAAACATTATTGTCATCTTCATAGACCTACAATTATAAATAATATATACAAACGTGAAGTGATGAACAATGCTATTATATCTAAATTTAAATAAAATTAAAATCTAGTTCTGTCAATTAATGAGACAATTGGCTAGGTGAGTTGACTAAATAATCAAATAAAAATTAATATAACTATAATTTAATTATTAAACAAAATTAATTGGAGAACAGATAGAGGGCAATGCCAGCACTACTAAAGCACATTTCCTTGTTTTAAAGCAGAAGGGTCAATATTTCAATTAAATTAACTATGATAATACTAATCTAAATTAATTATTTGAAGCTCAGAAAATAACAAAAATATTCGTTCAACTAACCTTCAAAACAATTGCTGAATCAAAATATGGAAATTAAGATATGATAAAAACTTACATCTCTTAAGTAGACAATGTTTTGATGCCCTCGATACCTCAGAAGGATGTCAACTTCTTCTTGACAATCTCGCTTTGATTTGTCAATGACCTATACATATAAAAAAAAAAAAAATTATGGTTACTGTAATAATAAAACCAATTTTCATAAACAAATAAGAATAAAAATAAAAACAGAAACTGATCCTACCTTAACAGCCCATTCTGTCCTAGATGCTTTATGAAGGGCCAAACGACATACTGAATAACTTCCCCTGCCGATTTCTTCTCGTAATTCATAGTCTTCAGCAATGCTATTAGGTTTTGAATATGGCATCTGTGAATTAAAATAAAAAAATATTCAATTTATTAAGTTATTTGATTGGCCCAGAAAAAATATTCAAAAAAACAAACCCTAAATCATGAAAAAAATAGATATTAAAATATTTTATTCAACATAGAATATTAAGTAGAATATTAAGTAAAAATGAAAGATAGTTGCTACTATCTTATTGTGAAGAAAAATTTAACAGAAACCTCCAAAACTGACATCAACTTTAACTTTAAGAACTTAGTTGTTAGACCATATTCATGCTTTGCATTTTTTCGGCTTACATTCACAGCAAATGAAAAAGACTCAGGGATTAAAATGTACAGAAGCCAAGTTATATAATATAATATATGATTAGTTATATATATATATATATATATATATATATATATATATATATATATATATATATATATATATATATATATATAGTTATATCTATGTTATAATATAACAAACAGATCTATAAAATTCATACAGCTAATCAAAGCTGTATAATGTAAAGTAATATAATCACCCTAGTTAGAGGTTCCATCACTTTCACAGGCTGCTCCTCCGGCTCAAGAAGGCAGGGTGCAATGAAGCTGAAACCACGAAAGAGTTCATGGGCATTGGCGGAAGGGGGAACTCCCGGTGAATCTATAAAATTATGTTTTATTGAAAAGATGTCTTTAAAATATTAGAAGAGAATGAAACATATATTTGAACAAATAAGTAAATTACCTTTGGGAGACTTTGAAGTAAACTCTGAATCAAAATAGAATGCGTCATCAGCTCTCTGAGCAGCAGGTTTAAACGGAGGCTGAATTGCTTTCTTAAGTAGTTTATCCCAGTCAATAGTGGCAAAAAATGAATGACTTTTAATTTCGTTAACCCCATCAGGACCTGGTAACATTAAGATTGCCATGTTTAAAAGAAAAAAAGACAAATTTTAATTCCTGTTAAAAGTAACACCAGTTATTTCATGTTAGAAGTAACTTTTATAAATGGTAATTCTTGAGTATCAAGAATCACCATTTATAAAAGTAATTTAATTTATTGTAAATAATAAAACATAAATTTACCGGCTCCTAATCTGTTGGCTGGATTTCTTTTGAATAGTACCCTGAGAAGAGACTGAGCCTCCTGCGACAAATGTTGCGGCATCCCAAGTTTAGCTTTCAGAATCTGAGTCATTGTCTCTTTTCTGTTGGCTCCTTGGAATGGCAGGGTGCCAGTCAGCATCTCAAACTGTAGAATAGCAAAACATGGATCTATCAATTTGAAATTTGATTAAAACTTTATGGAATTTTATTTTATCATTAAAAAAGCTCCTACTAAATTTGTATAGGTCACCTTTATAATTGGCTTGTATTTATTTGAAAAAAATATAAATTAAATAGATACTAATGAAAGTCTAAACGCTAGCTAAGATGTATGGTCTATAACTAAAGGGAGATCTATAATTATTTGTGTAAGGATCAAATACCGGATTCCATATGTTATAATTTTCACTTACACATAGGTAGTCTGTGAAAATAAATATTCTAAAACACATCAGTTAGATAAGACTTTAAATACCAACTATTTTATGCTTTCTATTAACTTTGATAATTAATTATATAATTGAAATAAAGTTACTTTAGTTAATGCTGTAGTGAAAAATATTAAACTATTACAATATATAAAAAAAAAAAAAATGATCAATTACCATAAGTACACCAAAAGACCACCAGTCTGCTGCGAATGAGTGACCCTTACGATTGACTACCTCTGGTGCCATGTACTCCACAGTGCCACAAAAAGAGTAAGCTTTTTGGTCATCGATTGGTTGCTTGCTGAGGCCGAAGTCTGTCAGTGATATGTGGCCTTCTTCGTCCAACAATATGCTAATTTTAACAATGAAAATTAGGAAAAGAAAACAAGAATCTTTAAAACTATAAAGGATAATATAAAATATCACTAAAGAAGTGAGCATACTCTGAAATATTTTTTCGCAAAATATTTTAAGCAATATCACTAACAAAAATAATTAACAAAGCAATAAGACTTCTTAAAAAAATAATAAAATATAATAAAGATAAGGAAACTGAATAACACCAACCTTTGAACATTTAACAAATTGTCAAAAAAATTATTCAACAAATATAACGCTTATTATTTAAGAAATACTAATTTTTTTTTTCTGGAATCGGAAATTTGATTCAGAAATATAAATCTTTGTTATTAATAAAGAAAAAAAATCTGTTCTCAATGCCACTTTGATAATTTATAGATCAGATCAGAAATGTTCAAAATATGCTCTAATGTTTCTCATTATTGATTCAATCATTAAACATCGAATTAACTTAAAGTATTACTTTTCAGGTTTCAGATCTCTGTAAATGATTCCTAGACTGTGAAGATGATTGAGTGCAAGTGCCAGTTCAGCGAGATAAAATTTTACATCTTCTTCTGTGAACATCAACTAAAAAACAAAAAAAACAAGCAAAGATGGTCAATAATAATATTCTAAGAATGATTAATAGTAACTATTGGTACCACTAATCAAATGGAAATTTTTAAATCATTAGATATGAAAAGAAATTAAATGAAACTGAAGGCATAGAGAGAAATAAACAATTAAAGGATTTTAATTGGATGTGTTTTACAAAATCAAATTAAAGCAATACTAGTAGACTTTTAGTGTTTATAGAAATTAAAAATGATTTTCAACAAAAAAGCAATATTTTTCAAAATCACTAATGCACTAGTTTGTTTCTATAAATTCTTTATTTAAAAAGTGGAATCTTTGATGCACTAAATCTCTACCCTTCTGGTTCAAACCGAATGAACCTTACAGGAAATTGATCTTTTCAGAAGTTTCACTTTTATTATTGTAAATATTAATTAAAAATTTTGTTTATTTTTTAATTTCATTATTTAACTAATGCTCATTAGTGGACCATTTTCATTTGTGTAAATAAACTACAGACCACATTGGTTTGATTTTACTTTATGCATTATTTGAATAGTATTATCATGCACCAAAGATGCATGTGGATTAGTAAGATTTTTTATTGGTTCTAAATAGATTTAACATATGATTCAAAATGTTCATTTCCTTCATATATTCAAATATTTAAAAAAAAAAAAAAAATTGAAATAAATTTGTATAGGCATTAACGCACTTACATAATAATGAGGCAAGGAAAGGAGTCAGGCAGGGCGATGCCCTGACGTGCCTACTTTTTAAAATGGTGCAAAAGAAAGCATTAAGGAACAAACTAGACACGGTATGGAACAAATTTTGGTACAGATGTTAGCACATGTAGTTGAGATCAGAAGGAGAATATTGGCAATATGATCAAAAAAGTTATCATGACAGGTGAACAAAAGTTATCATTTATAAGATTCTTGTATCCGACTTGTATTTTGTTATGGCTCAGAAACCTGGACAACATCCAGACCTGAGGACCAACTCCTTCTAATACTTAGCGGAAAGTTATATTGCGACGAATTTATGGAGGTGTGTCGAAAACAATGAATGGAGGCGGAGATTTATATGTGAGTAGGATATGTCACATTTAATCAATCTTGGAAGGCTCAGTTGGGCAGAACATCTCGCCAGAATGGCTACGATTTACCACCTAGGAAGATTCTATTAAGATTACAAATCTCCTAAAATACAAAATTATCTAATAAATAAAGTTAATTAAAGTTAACCTAGTAAAGTTTGTGTAGCAAATTTTCTTCCTCACCTCTTTATTGAGCCTTGAGAAGAGGTCACCACCACGAAGGAAATCAAGAATGAGGTAAAGTTTCCCTTCAGTTTGGAAGGCATAATGGAGACGAACGATAAATGGATGGCGAACATCTACCAATATATTACGTTCCATTTTCGTTCTCATCCTGTCACGAACTGCAATCAAATACATACATAATTAAGAATAAAATAAAATAAAAAAATTAAGCAACATTTTTTTATCTTAAAAGTTTTTAAAAATACAGTTACAACACTAAATGGTTTATAAATCTGAGACCAAATTATTTACTACTAATTACCTTTCAGTGTTGCTTTTTTGAGAACTTTCATGGCATATAGAGTGCCACTATCGGCTCCGACCACCTTCCGAACAAGGAAAACCTGCACAAAAAATTTAAATTTACTTTTTAAATCTATTTAAATTTTTTTTCTCAATTATTTAATTTATACCTGCACCAATTGTCACGATTAGTAGGTATAATGAAATAAAATATGTGTACAAAAATATGACTTGAAAAGCAAGACAGATGGATATTCTCTGGTGGGGATTCCTCTAGATTTGAATAGCTGAGGGCCATTGTATGGAAGAAAGAGAGGAGGAAAAAAAATAAATAAAATACAGGAAGTTCCTCATTTGATTTCTTGTAAGGGATTTCTGTTGTGAACATGTCCTGTTTATGATTATTAATCATAAATAATGCCTGATCAATAAACAATAACATTCATAAATATTAACAGAATATTATCAATAGTTATTTTTTAGTTATCTTGATTGCTTATAATTTTTAAAAAATTCTGCCAAGATTTCAGAAATATAAATAAATATTAGGACGAAGGTAATAAAAAAGCAAAATATGACAGATTTTTAGGGTATTTATTGATACACTGAAACGTAATAAAAAAATACTTTGTTTTTCATTAACAATTAAAACAAAATTAAGAAATGAGTGATTTAAGGATGAATTTTATTTTCAGTAGAACACCTATAATTTATCTTTCAGAATCAGTAGCAGTCAATTAAGAAGACGCAAAAAATTATTTACTGTAATAAAAAATATTCAAAGCAATAATTTGTAATAATGTAAACAATATAACTACAAGGAAACAAAATCAGAAGCTCATATTAAATTTAAATCCTCCGGTAATGATCTTTGTATAGCTGTTTGGGTGAAGAAGTAGACGCTAGCATCGAAAACCGGAAGAATGATTAAGTCGGATGGCCACCACACTCAATCAAAGATATTTTGATACAGAGTTATTTTAGTTTTAAGTCTTTATTATATTTATGTGTGATATCTCTGTCATATTTAGGAAATCTCTATCTATTTATCAGGGAGTCACCAGTATAACAAATAAATAAATAAATAAAACTAAGATATTTAAATTAATAAGTACATAAAAATTAAATATAACAATGTTAACTTCTCCAACCAGCATTATCTACCATAACCGACTTGTACAAAATATTCTTTTTCCTCCCGATTCGTTACCTGGAAATCCGAAATGTCGGCTTAAACGTGTTTGACCTTCCTATTGAACTAACTTTTATTTCATTAATTTCAATTATTATTATTTTTCAAAAAGATCCCACAGTAATCAAACCATATCATGCAAATGGAGGAACAAGAAACTACCAGATTCACTAAAATCCAGTTGTGAATTTCATTTAAATAAATTAAGAACATTAATAAACGAGTATACGATAAAAAAAATAATTAACACTGAAAACAAAATTGAAACTTACGAAACATTTTCTATTTCTATAGCTTTAATAATAGAAAAAATCATGAAAAAGATCCCATCAGGAGTCGGAGGGTGTATTCCAATCCTCTCACGAAGAAGCAGTTAAGAAGATTATCCGACGACAGGAAGCTCATTCAGTTGTATGCATCCAGGAAGGCTGGAGCACAATGGAGTATTCCAGGTATAGAGGCTGGAGCCGCAGTCAGTGATACAGCCTTTGTGGCTGGAAATAATGAAGTATTCTTCGCCCGGCCACCGAAGGGAATCGAATGCAAGAGCGGTGTCAACAGCCGCCGTGGGTCAAAATAGAAAGAATAGTTTGTTCCACCGAAGCTGCTTCCATGAGAAACCACTGACCCATCGAGCTAAGTTGATATTGAATCTGGAGAGACGTGTTTACAAAATATATGCTTTTAAATTAAAAACTGTGTGGAGGGAGTGATTTATTTCTTCGTTAAGGACATTAATTATGCAAAGCGACTTTGGATAGTGAGCCTGAATAAAAATAAAACAAAACGAAAAGGATATGCTTACCTTTCCAAATGAGCCTTGGCCAAGAACCTTGAGGAGTTCGAACTGAGAAGGATCTGCCCGTTCATGTCCTTCTTTGACGACTTCTTTCAGTTCGTACTCTTGCTCTAGGCTGCCACCGCGCTCCTCCTGCACAGAAGAACAAATAGTTGTTTATCATGGAATAATCAAATATTAAATAAATATTTTTCCTTGGCAAAACCAAGAAGATATTTGGTAGTCGAAGCGGTCCAATAATAAGAAAAAAAACAATGGTAACAATAATCTTCTCCTCAATAACAGTATTCAGTAGGATTGTATAATCGATGCAATGCTGTGATATGAAATGGAACTGATAACTGTTAACGGTAATACATAATTTGTAAAAGTAAAAAAAAACAAAAAAAAAACGGTAATACAAAGTTTGCAAAAGCAAAAAAAAACAACAACGGTAATACATAGTTTGTAAAAGTAAAAAAAAACAAAAAACTAATAGAAACTCACACCTGAGATCTATAGTATGAACATTGTTAGCTGAAATATATTTAGAAAAAGGAATTCAAATAACGCCCAGAAACACTTATCTCGAGTTGATTTTAGGATAAAATGAGATTTACAATTAATTAGTCAATGGGAGACAACCCATAGCTTGGTTAAGTAAAAGATAACAGAATCGATTCCCGGCTCCTACTTTTCAGTGATGCCCATCTTCGGTCAGGCTTAAGTCCTCTTAATTGAGGAAGGCTACTTATAGAACTAATATTAAAATCACCAATAATGTCAACATAATTCTTATAAGCTTCTTTCTTCTGTTTAGATAAATTATAAAAGCATTAACATACTCATTCAATTAAAGACTTTTATAAGATTTCTTTTTTAAAACATTATACACTTAAATAAAAAAAAAAAAAGCAACCGAGCAAGTGAATAATACATTGAATTCAAAAATATTTCGAAGCTTATTGTAAACAATTTTAAGCTTCGGATTTGACCATTTCAAATTTTTTTCCCCCATATAAAATGTTTGTTATTTTATGGTATTATCTTATTAAAAATGGACCACAGAATTTCGAAAAGCATAAATGGAACATCTTGATGTAGATATTGCGGTTTTTCTATGGTAAATCTTCCGTGGATTTTATACAAGCTGAGAATATAAAAAATAATGATAGCAAACACAAAACCATAAGTTCCAATCATCTAATGAAGAAAGCAATATATGAAAAATAATGAGTAGTACAAAAAACAACAATTCGATTTTCATTTGTAAACAACAATTTAAGAGAAGCTAAATAAAAGCATATATTATTATTAATTAATGGGAAAACAACAAAGCAATTATTACACTATAGTTTATTTTTGCCAAATAGTTATATATAAAAAAATTATTTAGATTTTTTTTAAAAAAGGATTTGGCAAAATAATTCCAAAACACTTTATATTTTTCCTCCGTCTTCGTAAATTGCCGAGATATGGGCGTATGAAACCTTTCATCGGTTGCCATTTTGAAACTAAATGATGGAATGTAATTTTGAGTTTCGAGAAGGGTTCTGGGGGAACCTGTGACTTTTTGCCAAATCTAAAAAAAATCGGCCCAGAATTAGTCTCGGAGAAAACCGTGGACGGCAGACGAACGGAATTTTTTGCATTCGATTTTGGGGTTCTACGTATCTTGAATCTGAAGATAATTAACGAAAAAATACTTTTGTAAATCATAAATAGGAATTAGGAATTTACTTTCGAAACTTCATTAAAAGGCCTTATGCTTAATCCCAAAAGTTGATCTTTCATAAAAAGAATTTACTGAACTTGATATTATATACATTAATATAATATATTATATTAATAAATAATAATAACATTATCCTTAATCCTAATAAGGATTAAATCGTCATTTTAGCGAAGGATTAATTTTAATTATCCTAACACTACCCAATAGCAGCAAAAATTGTTTGGATATGATATATCATTATAATATAATATTATGTATAATCAGATCATTATTTTTCTTTTACAATATAAATATCCTTTTATCGCTGAGAATGGGAAATGGTTATTGAGTTTAAAAAGAATGAAGAGGATATTGGGCCTTTATATAGTTGAAATTTTTTATCACCGCATTATCACCCCCACCTCTCCCGAAATGTAAGACAAAATAAAATTTGCCTTTTGAGTAATATTTTTGGTAATTTTTCACAATAATTTTTGATCCAATTTTCATGCATATTCTTAACAATTACTACCAATTTTGCGATTATACATATTTAGGTGATTACTTGCCTTCTTCATATTAACCCTCCCCGCCTCAGAAAAAAATTCTGCGTACGCCCCTGCCTCACAGGAAACATGTATTTATATTTGAACACCTTTAACCCAGGTGCATCAAACAACTGATGCTCGTTTGAAATCACAGCTAAGCTTAATAAACTCAGCTAAACAAATCCAACGTCAAAATAATGCTTGAACTATTAGCTTTAAATTTAGGCACAATTGTGAAGAGCTCTTCGGCGATTTCAATATGGAGGAAAATTGATTTTATAATATACCTTAATGTAAAATAATTTAAGAAAATAATAGAGTTATTAGCTAAAGATGAGGTATCATGAGACAAGTGCAAATATGAGTAATTTTATACTTACATCAATATTAATAGAAAGAGTAATACTTACATCAATAGAAATACGGATTATATTTTTACGAAAGTAATGATATTCGTATTATTGATTAAGTTATTTTATTCTTATTCTAAAATTGAAAAAATGGATATTATTGAAGAGAAATATCGATACCGCAATATTATTGGAACTACAATGTTGATGCTAAAATATTGGACATCGGAGGTGAAATGCCATAATCTATTTAACACATTCCTAAAACAGACTATTTTATATTCGTTTTGAACAGTAAAATACCACCATCAGTCTTTTAATTGAACAATGCAGACACCTTTTGACCAAGAAAAAATCTTTGTTATTCCAAGATTTGGGGAGCGGTGATTTTGTCTAAAATACTTTGATTGTCTATGACCGAAATTAAAATCCTGAGCTAATTAATTATTTTCCTTTACTACTTAAAATAATTAATTATTTTCCTCTAGTACTTAAAATAATTAATTATTTTCCTTTAGTACTTAAAATAATTAATTATTTTCCTTTAGTACTTAAAATAATTATTGTAAAAAAAAGAAAAAAAAAAGTATTTGGAAAAGCGACAGATGAAAGATTCATTTCGGTTTATAACGACGCAGTCGCTTTTGAACGCCTCTTATTAAAACGAGACGAGATTGTTGAAAGAGCTCTTTCAGAACCGAATCAAGAAGTTAGCACCCACGCAGATTACGTCAAACTCCAGACAAAGGTTATTTGTTCTACTCCAGCATTAATACGATCCTTTAAAATTAGGTTTTAGTTAATGAGAAAAAGTCATTTTCGTAATCGTAAAGTTATTTCGACATTCATCATTGTGAATTATGTCAAGAAAGTAGACTTAATTCATAAAATCATGCAATCAAACTACTAATTATATATTTTGTACTTTAAAATAAAAAACGGCATTTTATTTTGTACATTTTAATTTTTATTCATGTTTCATAAAATGTTTCGGCACCACATTGCCATTAGCAAGATAAATCTCAAAAGAAAATGAAAATAAGTTTCGAAAATTGCAAATTTTTAATGTGAGCCGCACTTAAAAACTCGATAGCCATTTCCTAACCGTTGTAATGTACATGGACAAGACAGGTATAAATTATTTTAAAAATGAATATAATGCCTTTTCTTGCATTTTTCGTAAATAAAACACACTGCTTGAAATAGGATAAGTTTAAAGTAAGGTACATACCTCAGAAGAAAAAGATGTAATATAAATCCATAAAGTATTTTCTCCCTTTCGACTAGGTTAAAACTTAACATGAAATTTTACTTTTATTATTAAAAGGAAATTAATGCTATTTTCTAATCAGAACGAAATTGTTAAATTATAATCCTCTCCCACAATAAAAGAAATAGAATAAATATTTGAACTATACAATATATATATATATATATATATATATATATATATATATATATATATATATATATATATATATATATATATATATATATACATTTACGTTTTATACGCACTAAGAATTTCAAAAATATAAAATTACATACCAACAATAATCTTCCTTTAAATTAAAGTAAATTATAAACTAAATTAAACGTAGCATTAGAGTAGGAATAAGAATAAGAAAAATATATAGCTAATGATATAATAAAATAGTAAATCCCATACTAACTTCATCATAGCAATATCTGTAAAATGTTTTATTTACGATTCATTATCTGCAGTTGAAAAGGCAACGCACTTTGAACGTGACAGGACAGCTCGAATATTAGTGATCGAAATAATAATTCAGATTGAACTGTACAAAAAGAAAGAGAATATTCTATATCCAAACAGTAGCTAATGATGTAAATTGGTTTGTATCATTCATATAATAGTAAATCCTGGATAAACCGCTTAGACAAACATGACGCAATAATTTGAAATCGTAAGGAGACAGTTGAACACTAATGTTGTCTACTTTTTAAGTATAAATTCGTTTTAATATATATGCAATAGGTAACTAGATTTAAAATTAATTTTGTAAAATCACATGTAGCACATACAATTGCACTTACAACGGCATGTTTCTTTATGACTAAGTGAAGATAAAAAAAAAAAAATTAAAAACGTATCGTAATTATCTCGATTCTTTATTCCTTATGACGTAATTTGGTGAGTATTAAAATATATTAATAAATTAAAATTAATGAATGTCATAGAAATCATGATAATAGAGACTAAATGTCACTTCGAAATAAATTCAAAATTTTAGTTTACAAGCTGATTTTATTAATAAAAAGAACCCATAAAGGCTAGAACCAATAACATAGAATTGGCCGTAGCTTATAATATAATAAATTTAAATCGTAAAAACATTTCAAGTAAATAATAAAAACTTTAACAATAATACCAAAACAATAAAAGAATACCATTCCTCGCATGGCTATGAAAAATATATATCTTCTGTTTTTATTTATCTTATATAAATGCTTCTTTTTTTTTCTACTAAAGGTTTTATCCAGCATTTTTATTCAAATCGCTCGATTTTCTTCTGCCAGCAAACATTTCTTTTAATATATTTTTTTTAAAAGATTAAATCAATCTTCTGTTTACTATTGTAAAGTAAACATGTAAATAAATATGCATTACCGCTGGGTTTTTTTTCAGTATGAAAACAATTCTAGAATGGACGCTTAGGGAAAAAAAGGGCGTTTTTGGAAAAGATAAATTTTGTCATAAAAAAGAATTCAAAAAAATAATGTTTAACAAATAATAATTATTTGCTTAAGGTCATAGTAAATTATAAAAAATAACCAATTCCATTGATTTTATATATATATATATATATATATATATATATATATATATATAATCTATATATGTGTTATAGGCATATAATATATAATATGGTATATGTATGTATATATATATTTTTTTTTTCAAATCTTAAAGGCATTTCTTTATATGTATTATTAAATTATATATTTATTGGGTTTGTTTTAACAATGCATAACTGACTACAATAAATAGTTGAAGCGATCATATATAAAATTGACGATTATACGAGGCTATCACTAGTATCGAGGATAATATATTTAACAAAGAAATACGACTATCAATTAAGCACTCACAGGCTCATTAGTGTTGTTGGAGACGCAGGAGAGGTGCTTGAAGTAGGCCGAGATGTATGACAATAATCCTTCCATAGCGACGGCAGGTCTCGGGTGTGGTGGAGTAGAAGTAGAAGCTGACAGTTTGCCTGCTGAGAAACAAGTGACAACGTGCAAGAGGAGTCAACGCAGAACCGTCACAGATAACGGAGGGAGTCCTTGACCGTAGTATCGTCCCGCGGAGTGACTCAATCCGAGTACAACGTTACAATCTCCCACAAGTACAGCATGCACTCTACGCACACCCTAAAAAGGAACGAACGTGGCCGGAACGAAATGTAGATAGGACGGGAAAGTCGGTGACGACAGGAACGCTCAGGCGGCTCCGATTTGTGTTTGTTTCCAATTAACTGAGCGTTAGTCACCTACTCGATATCACTGAAAATAGTTATTCATACAAAGGCCCCGGTATATCTACGAAAATAAAAACTTGGAATTCACTCTCATCGACGACAGGAAATATGTTAGCTATATTAAATTTTCCAAAACTATTATTTTTATATATCGTATGTCGATACAATTACAATACAAGTACAATAAATTGAACCCTAATTAATATTAGAACGAAATGATTTTTTGATGTCAATTTTTAAAAATCATAAATGATAAAAACCACTTACTAATTCGGCCGTATCTGATCTGCTGATTAGTTTGCTAACATTGATTTGTCCTATCACTACGATTTTGTATTTGTGTGAGTGTATGTTTATATATATATGTTCTCAAGATTCCTTTATAGTAGTGATGGGGCAATCTCGTTCGCAGGTCAGGACGGCCTACTAAAAGGTTTCATCACTACTATAAAGGAATCTTGAGAATATATATATATATATTTATATTCTCAAGATTTCTTTATAGTAGTGATGGGGCAATCTCGTTCGCAGGTCAGTGACGGCCTACTTAAAGGTTTCATCACGAACAAGATTTTTAAAAATACCATGAGAATTTCCAATTTCGATTTATCAATAACAACAAAAAATTCAGTTTGTTCCAAATTTTACTAGGCTTGAACATATTTTGGCATATGTAAAGAACAGTTCTGAAAAGTTATAGAGAAATTGATTAAAAAATTGCTGCGTATACAAAAAGTTCGCAATTTTTAGATATCGAACACAGTGCCAAATACGTTTCAAACAATTAATTATCCAAATTACCAGTCATACTGATTAATTTATTTATTATTTAATTTATTTGATTAATTCATTTTTTTACTACTTTCTTTTTGAAACAATGCATGCAAATTTGGAGAAAAAAAATTAAAACTTTGATAATCCCGTTATGTCAAACATGACCAGGTAAATGTATACATCGGAATAAAATCCGATGTTTGCGACAACCTTGAAAAACGCAAGCTAAGCGTCAGGGAGTGAAAAATGTTCGTTTTAAAAAATAATTTGGCCGTAACCAAAAACAACTACAAATTATCTATGTTACCGTTTATTAATATAACAAAACTGCAAAAGAGTTTTAATTGAGGATTGAAAATTATCCTGTGTAATATAGGAACCAAATGTATTTGGGTAGACGGTACCGCTACAGGTAAAAAAAAAAAAATAACAGTTCAGTTCCTAGGTTAGGAGAACGAAAATACTTCAGAAAAAGAAAAAAAGGCCGATATTTTTTTTATTTATATTCGGAAAGTCTTTAAATCATCTAGTTAACAAATGCCATTGACCCAGGAAATATTTGTTGTTAAATAATGTTTACAATCCAGGAAGTCACCGTTGTCCTTCCTCGTTGTCAGCATTAAAACAAGTTCTATTTCCTTGATCATCCCTTCTCTTATTGTATGTATAAAAGCCTATCTGAAAAGTATAGCAGTAGCTGTAGCAGTAGCTATAGCAAAGTAGTAATAGCAGTATCACAATGTAGTAGCCAGTATCTAGAATGTAATATTAGAATAAGTATTAGAATGTAAGGTAGAATAAGGTAATGTGAGACACACTCACTATGTTTAGTATTAAGTCTAATTATAATATCTTTAGAGTCTATCTGTCACTCAGCAGCCTCATTATACATATATATATATCATGTAACTTGTAAACTGTTTAATAAAGTTATTTTTAAAGCTCACACTCATCGACCTTGTTAACTATCTGAATCCCTCTAACGGGTAAATCAAACGATATATTAAAAACTTTTTTTCTACCGATTCGCCTACCTTAGTAGATAAGCGAGTAAAATTGAAACACGCTCCAATATATAAGGGTTGGTAGAAACAAGATATATATATAGAATATATATAATCTAGGGCTCGAGGAGTTGAATTTATATTTAGAAAAATAGAGCCGTTAAAGCTTTCATAACGTTCCGGGGATGTGCGCAGAGTCGAAAGGCAATGTTGAAAAGATGGAAGGCAGAAGGAAAAAACTTATACCAACATAATAAATATTGGACGTCAGCGAAATAGTTGTTAAATAGTATTAAAGTAAATAGTATTGCTGTAGATACCAGTCAGTTTTCATGTATAGATAATCGTATAAAATACTTCAATCAAAAAATATTTCGATAGCGTAAAGTTAATCCAGAATGCCGTGTTTCAAGAGATAAAATCATCTGAAACCTATTTTCACAGTACTAAAGGATTACTATACCTAGTAATCCGATACTACGATACTAAAGCTATTCTGTCTCAACTGCATCTATCAAGTTATAAACAGATGCGAAAATATGAAATCGAAAGATAAGCAGATGAGTTTCGTAGTAAATATTGGTTCACTAAATTTTTTTTTTCATTTTTCGCCTGCTCTTTAAAAATATGTTTATTTTATGGTTATAAAATAGAGAGTGAAACTCTTTAATTCTTATTTTTAATTCCTTTATTAATTTATTTTTTATTTCTCCAGACTCGATACGCCTAAAAAGTCAAAATGCATAGTTATTGATTTTTGTTTTTGGTATTATTTTTTTCTGATTTAAAACAGTTATCTATTTAATTACATACAAAAATAAATAACATACAATAAAATTAAATAGGTTTAAATTATTATTTTTATAAAATAAATGGTTCCATTTTCCGGTTGCTATTACAAAACCTTGACAATTTCATAACACAATATGATGTGACACCGAGTAAAGGCCCCACCTAATGTTTACAAATTCTTCAAGCTGTGTTATACTGCCATCATAGAAGAATTTTAAAATGTAAAGATAATAAAAGATTAGATAAATCCACCGGAGATAATTCTGTTTAATTGGGTTCACTCGGAAGTGTAAATTGATTTTATGACAAACCGAGTTTAGTGAATAGTATTTTGACAGCGACAGACAGCCTTGGAAAACATTGATCGTAAATGATGAACTAGCAAAATTTAAGAATACAAATAATTTAATAACTGCAGGATCAACATTTATGGAACTATTTCAATATTACTAATTACGATGAATATTTTCTAATTTTTATATTTTAAATATTTAAAGAAATTATTTTAATTTATAATTATTAAATATAAATATGCTAATTATTACAAGACATATATGACACTAGGATAAGTTATAAATTAAGTAATGTAACAATAAAAAATTATTTAGCCCCTCTATCTCCAAGAGTGTCGGGCTACCAAAATTTACCTAGGATATAATAAAATAAAGAGAAACATAATAAAAAAATAAATAAAATAAAATAATAAACTACTGAATATAAATACAATGTGTGATATAACTGAAGCTAAAATTAACTGAGTTCAAAATAATAATAGAAAAAAATAATGTAGAAAAATAATAGTAGCACCAAAACCCATGATGAAATTTGATAAGCTAAGAAAGCAAAAAATAAAAAAATAAAATAAAAATTGATAAAAATAAAATAGAGATACATAGAAATAAAAATAAATTGAAAATAAGTTAAAACATTTTAGATGGCATTAACAGCAATAAAAATTATTTATTTGATTCGATACCGGAAATTTCTTTAGATGTGATTGCATTAACACCAAATCAAATATAAATATTGATTTATTCAAAGCAAAACAAGATTATAAACTCATAGCAACAAAGCAATGCCGAGTGGTTTAATTAGATAATTTATAATCTGTTAATGGTTAATTGGTTTAACAAATGTATATAACAGAGTTGTAAATTTCAAAAAGTGGTTTAATAAGAAAATAGGATTAAAAGAAATTTCTTACAGATGTTATCAATACAATAACACTCCAAATAGAGCTAAAAACTGTTAACAGTTATTCTAATCTAACATTTTTTATAAACACAACTTATCGCCAATTAGATCAAGTATGAACCGTTCACCTTTTCCTGAATAATATCAATAGTTTCATCTAAAAATTATGACTTGCTCTTTACCATTATCAATAAAATCACCGCTATTATTGTAACTCACTTACCACGAGAATTTCTCATCAAGTGCCAATTATTTAATTAAATAAGAAATAACGTAACAACTACATTAGTGCCAACAATTTCCAAATATTTCAGATAATAACTACGAAATTAATCATTCGCAGTATTTCACGGTCATGTAATTTACAGAAAACAAATAAATCTTAAGGCAACAATATGGTCGGACTGAAATATTGTATTATTGCAATAATAATTGAAGGGACCATTTTGATTTGTTGATACAAATTGTAAAGAGAAAGCAAGTAATTTTACAATTATGCTCTATAAAATTATAATTAACCTCAATGAACCCGAAGGATCAATGCCGGCCGATAGCACTGGCATAATTACAGCTGCATATATGCCTCCTTACGTGGGATCTCATCAAAACGTCCTAATATCTTACACAATCCTTTAATATAAGTCTTAGACAACTCCTCGTTCAGCCAGGATTCGTTCTGTTCTAGTCCAATAACTTCCTTCTACGAAATACCGCATTCTTTTTTCGGCGCAATCGGTCACAGTTCACATTCGTAAGAACGCAAAACGAAAAAAAAAGTAAATAAAATAATCTTCCAAACCTTATTTTCAGATTTCTAAACAGCAGGAGAATTTTTTTTTTCTCTCAGATACTGTAAACCCTAAATTAGGGATGGCCAACCTTTTGCCATACCAAGCGCCAAGTTTTTCGCGGATGAGTTCAGATCCGCAATATAACTCGAATACTTTTCATATCTTAGGGTATGAAACGGAATAACTTAATTGTGCAATTAATTCCAGTTTGTTAAAACACCAATCTACAATAGTCAGTAATCTCGCGTACGAGAGGTTAATCGCTTCGTGATGGGACAACAGCTGCCAGAGAGTATCGTCTGGCGAAGATAACTTTGAACTTCAGTTGCTGACATTGAGACCAAAATCCTAAAGCTTGGAGTTTGGATTTGTATGTTCAATATGCTCGCTAGAAGTCCTGGTATGGCATATGTTTAATAGAAGTAGGTATACTTTTAGATCCATGACATCCGTGAAGTATAGATTTGACTTAATGGTCTATGCAATGTGTCAGTTGTAATCATACAGAATATACATACTTCAAAGTCTGAAACATATCCAGAAGTTTCCATCGCCCTTTATATCTATATTACTGAAATTATCTTCGTATCTACAACTAACCATATATTCTATTTTATCCGTTTTTATTTCGAGACCTAATTCTTTACGAGCCGTATTATCTTCCATATCTTCGCTTAACAATACAATATTGTCACACGCTTTGGTACAGTACAATAAAACATTAATAAGGAATAGAGTTTAACTTCTCCCATTTTCAAAAAAAAAAATTACCAACAACCATAGATTTTAGTGTGAGCCATATAAACAGAGGTTATAAATGGATCAGGACCCTTAAGGCCACTAAGAGCCAAGTTCAGCGGAAAAAAAAGCCTCTGAAAGTTCCAACAGGAAGATTTAACGAGACAATGAACCCTAAATATTTTAAGGTGGAAGAATGGGCCTTTCTTTTACCCTTTTTCTTTCACCAATTTAGAACTAATTTATCAGGCTACACAAATGAAGCTTGCCTTTTAAAAAACAATAACTATGTGTTCTGACGTAGAGGGAAAAGAAACAGCTTTTATTGAGCGTTGCTCCTCAAATGACGTTCCCAAATATAACTAAAACTTATTGAAACTAAAGATACAATATTTCAATAAAACTAAACTTTTTTTAAAAATAATCATTTATTTTTTAAGAAAAAGAAATATATTTTTTTATTTTATTGTTATTATCTCCTTGAAACATTCCCTCACTCCCTCATATACTCATCCTCTCTTATGGAAATTTGAATATTTTGATTTATCTTTCGTTCTAGAAACAATAACAATGGGATATTTTGACAAGAGTATCTGAGAGACAATTAAAATCAATAAAAAACGAAGTTACAGTGCTATCTCAAATAATAAGAAAATCTCCGTATTTTCGAAGGATTATTTATTTATATATATATATATATATATATATATATATATATATATATATATATATATATATATATATATATATATATATATATATATGTAAATAAAAAAGACATATAAACCTACAAATATGTTTTTATTAATTCATAAAGACATATTCAATGGTATCGCTAAAAATCCTACGCATGATTGAAATAATAAAATTGATTTTAGTCTGAAAAAAAAAAGATTACTTTATAAATGTCTTTAGTAGATGTAATTCAATGCAAATTAAATTGCAGAATATGAAAACTAAAAAGACCATATTGAGAAAAACGTTTAAGATTACAGCCAGGAAATAGTGCTGAGAAAGGCGAAAGAATAGTAACTCAAAACAATGGTTGCGTGGCGAACCAAAACTTCAGCTTCCTTCCTGCAACAGCGAGCAACAAAGGACCAAGAGTTCCTTTTAAATTTTAAACAAAGGTTTAAAATGCTTTTCTTTTGCAGCAAAATTCATAGATACTTAAACTGAGGAGGATTTGGAATTCATAAGGAGAGAATAGTTGAGAAAGAAAAGAATTATAAGTAAATTGTTGACTAAGTACAATTCCAAAATTAGCTTACATAAGAAACTCAGATATTTCTATTTAATAATTTATCCGTGGCTATTAAATTACTTCAAAACTTTTTGTGATATAAACTTTATTAAAATATCGATGTAAGCAGTTTTAAAACCGAACGCCTGCATTAATATCAGCAGTTTTGATAATAATTAATTTGCCATATTCGGGTTCATAAAATACGATAAATTAAACTAATTTTAATTAAATAAGTCATTAATCATATTTATTTGACTGGAAAAAATATGAAGCTATACAATTAAGGCTGAGATAAAAGAAAAATGATATCGCCAATAGTGCATTATATTAATGGAAATATCGATTGACTTTCTGCAAATCATACTCCCTACAAAACCTATCTTCTTTAAATAAAACGGTAAGGAGAAAACAATAAGTACAGAGAATCGATAGTTCACGGTTTAACAGCTGCTATGTCACATCAAAAGGAAAAAAAAATGGGAAGACAGCAATAAATTATGAAGAGGAGGAAATGTTATATGATGCTAAAGCGCCGTTTGTATTCAAGGTAATCCTCTTTCATCTGTTCACGAAGACTCTAAATCAGAGGAAACTGAGGATGGGAAAAGCCGAGGAGGAAAAGAGGTTTCCCTGTATTAGGCTGATGTCCTGGGAAGCGACCCTGAGTCAAGGCGAGATACGTGTCAATCTTGGTCGAACAGCACAAGCACGCAGCACAGCGCACACACTGGTGATAGCAGGGGCTGTTGAACTTGAGATAGTACAGGGTCGTAGTGAGTGTAGCTAGTAGTATTGACCCAGCATCAGCTGTACTCAAGGTCAGGATAACGTCATTATTTCATTCTAACCACATCAAATACTATAATAATATAGTTTATATTGATTAGTTTTTAAGAAAAATAAATAAACGGTCCGTATAAGGACGCTGTTCTTCAACTAGATGATATTTTATTATTATTTAATTTATTTTTGAATACATTTTAATGATTCTTCAGCTCAAGTTTCAAAGATACAAATGGATGCTGCATATAAATATCATGGGCATCATTCCATAATTAAAAGTCATAAAGAAACATTAGAAGTTTTCGAAATTTTTAACATTTATCTACTGCAACTTATGATTTTCATGTACTAGTTCTATTTTTTTTTAAATCCCCTTCAGTTTTCTTGAATACAGGTAGATTTATTTCTTGTTCTCTTCCTTCTTTTGTAGTGCATGGTAAAGGATATGTTGAAAAAGAATTTTCATTACTGTGTATTTACATGACTTGTTATCCTTACATAGTGGGCTCGTGTTATATTGGATGTTTCTTACAGCTGAATATTTTTATACATGCTAACCACTCCATATTAACCAATACATCTTGCCAGCATTGAGGAATTAGTGGCTGTGTTAGTCTATTGAATAAAGAGTTGTTAACGCACTTCTCCGAGTCAAAGAAGTTGATCGCGCTTCTCTTTAAGAAGTCATCGAAAGTGGGTCTAGTAATTCATTCTAATTTAATCATTCAACTACCGATAGATGGTAATGCGTACTGCTTAAAAATGATTTTAGTCTGAAACAAATGTTACCGGCTCATATTTGACAGTCCGAAATACGCAAACAGTGGTGCACCATAGAAAATAACAGGACGGAGGAAGCTGTTATAAATTAGTAATTAGAGGCTCAGAGTTAAAGTAGTCAGTTAATAAGTAAATGAACCAGTAGTTGTACTTGGCTTAAATTGCTTTTAATTTTTTCCGGAAATCGACTAAGAATTTAACCAGTAATTTATTCAATAATTTTGTGTTATAATTTTAAGGAAGAAAAAGGTACTATAGAATGAATTATGTAGCACAATATTAAAATTGTACAATAGGAAAAAATTTCTCCTAAGCATTTCTCTCTATTCTTGTAAGAGCAAACGAGAGGTGGGAGCCCACAAAAACATCTAATAATTTAAAAAAAAATACCACATGCAAAAATGGTATAATATTTCCAACATGGTTTCTCCACGCTCAAACTGATTCTAAAAAATCGCTAGTAAAAGCGGAAAATTGTTATTTAGATAAAATCTCTATCATACGGTAAGGTAATAAAAAATAACATACATGTTACTCTGTAAATGAATTAACTGTTAGCACATCCGAGAGAAATCCTTTGGCCAACGCCTGTCACTTAATAGAAAAACCTCTGTAATGTCTCTAGAAAGTGGGTTATAGAAACGGACGAACTGAAAAGTAAGAGACATTTTGTACTCGTTCAGTATTCTCTCTAAAATAATTCCGATATTTTAGTCCAGAATTAGACTTGTCAAGCATGAACAACTAAGAAAGATTCTAAAATTTCAAGTAATGTATGATCTAACATGCAACTGATTCAGGCTTAAAAAAAAAAAAAATGTATATATGTATATATTCACCAGATAAAAACATAACTGATTGGGAATTATGATCAAGGCAAAATTTAGTCATAAAATTTTTAATAAATATAATTTAAGTTTGTCTTTCATTCATTCTTTTTCTTTTAGAAGTTGGTGTTTGCGAATGAATCCTTGAATAATTGTACTTATGCACTACACTTTTGACAACAATCGAAAAAGTTTTATTACTTTTTAATTAATTATATAACCATATTCTTTTAGCCATACAGACCATTTTAAAATCACATAAAATGTAAATAAAGCAATTTTAATAAGTCCTTCGACCAAACCTACGACATCCTGCCCTACTGCATTTTGTAATAATCTACAAATGATTCCAGTAAAACAGGTCCGCTATCTTGGATTTCATCTTTACTCGCTTTGAAATCCTCACCCGGGATTAAAATGCTCTTCGAACCAACTTTCTCATAATTTACAAGGGAAATTTTAATTAACTAGAATTGTTATTAACAACAAAACTGATCTGTATGAATAAAACCACTCTTTCGATATGGTGTATTGAACTATAGGACCACCAAACATCAACTTCCTCAAGTACTAAATCCTTACATCTCTGTCCTTCTGTACAGTCCGGACAACACCGTACGATCCTTCACCATTTCCCTAATTCTGTTCTATTCCAGATTCCTCTTCACGATGAACTCCTTCAATGCTTCTTCCCAGGTATGTCGGGGTCATCCTCTAGCACCTTCCGCCAACCTTGGGCCTCGTATGTTATCTTGGCCAGCCTGCTGTTTTTGTGCCCAAACCATCTTAAACGGTTTTCTTCAATAGCTTTTTCTTCTGGTTCTACTGCGAGGCTTGATCTAATGGTTGTGTTGCGAATGGGGTCTCATCGGGGTTTTTTCCCTTCTATCTTTCTGAGGAATCTCATTTCTGAAATTTGAATTTTACTTTTATGCTTGGTGGTTAGTTACCGAGATTCGGAGGAGTAGGTTAATATGGAGAGAAATGTATACACCCTCAATTTGGTGTCCTTCGAGACTTCTCTTTTATTCATGATGTTTCTACTTACAGCACAGAATATCTTTCCAGCTGAGTTAACTCTCACCCTTATCTCATTGCCGATAATTTCATTCTCATCCAGGTACGCCCCCAGATATTTAAAGCTTCTAAGCTGTTCGATGGGCTTGTATTTAATTCTTATAACTCTCATCTCTCGCCAAGGCATCCTGCCAATTCTCATTACCTTTGTTTTGTCAGTGTTTATTTACCTATTTATTTTCTCTAATTCATCTAGAAGAATTTTGATTTTATGGATCAAATGTCTATCGTTCTTGGCAAGGATTACCATACCAAGAAGATGGTAACTTCATTTAAGTATCTAGATTATCTAGAATATTTTTAGAATAAATATTTATTCTCATATTCATATTTGTTAAGTCATTGCATATTTGAAAAATTTGAAATTAGCTTTTATTTATAATCAGGTTCTCCAAACTGTCATTCAATTTTCGTACGCACATACGTATTTTTTTCGAAACCAGTCATTATTGTAAAAGTTTCTTTACTCTGATGAAAAAATACATTTTTCTATTCTTTATTATACTGCAAAAAATATAAGTGTAGATAGCGAAAAAAAGATAAACCCCTATCAAATGAAGGCACCAATATTTCTGAATGAAATTTTGAAAACGAAAATCCTTAAATACACAAATTAAAAAAGATCTACTCCACTTTAAAAAAAAAACTGCTCATTTTATAACGAACCAGTTAAACTGTACTTTATTTTTATCTCAGCGATAGGTGGAACGATTCACATAGCAAGCACCCTCCCTAAGAGAAATATAAATTGATCGGAAATGAATTCCATCCTGGAAAATGACATTTTACGATGTGGACATTTCCTCTAATACAGCGGATATTAAGGAGCTAATATGGTACTAAACTTTATGACTCATAAATAATGAATCGTACCCGGAATATCGAACTATAGCGAGAAATTTTACGGCCTTGCATTAGCTGACTGAAGGAAAGCACCCATTAGAACCTTCCTTTTTTCAAAATTTTGTAGGTGAAGAAAATTACATTTTTTTTTTCCACTGACTAGATAGTCTTTTCTATATAGAAACTAGGCATTTAGACTGTTTTTTTCTTGAACAGTACACGATATTAAGCTCGTCTTTCTCCGAGCTACAATATTGCGCCCAAATCAACCAAAAACAAAAATAGAGTTATACTGTTTTTTCTCCTGTATCCTTCATATTTGATGAGGTCCAATGAACAACACTTATTTGTTTTAAATATATATATATCTTCTTTTGAAAAAAAAATAACAGTTACATTAAGACTTTTTTCTTTTGGAATATGATCCTGAAAAATTATAGAGTTTAAAGAAATACGTTATGAAAAAATTCAGTAAAAAAGAAAAAGAAAACTAATACCGCGTTAGAAAATAAATTTCTACACATTAATTGACCGAGCGTAAGCGAGGCTCTGTTTCAACTCGACCGTTTACAATATTTTTTTTTTTAATACGCATTGACACTAATCTTCTTCTTCTTATGGGTGAAGAAAGACGCGTGTGGACAAAATCTTTTGCAGCATTGACCACCAGTCATCTCTTTTCTGCGCTGTCACTTTCCAATTCCGAACCCCAAAAACATGGATCGGGCATCCTAAGCCACACCATGGTCTGCCTCTCCATTGTTTGCTAGAAATTACTTCTGGCAGCAGTTTCTTAAGGATCTGATCTTCAGGCTTTTTGTGACATGCCCAGCTCGTCTGAGGCGGCTTACTTTAGTAGAGGTAACGACATCAACGTCTCCATACAGCTCCATTCATTAGTCCGCTGTCGCCGGATTCCAATTATACGGAAGACTCTGAAGATTCTCCTCAGGATCCGCCTCTCAAATCTTACCATAGCCAGTTTCAGATTCCTGGTCATAGTCCAACATTCTGCAGCATGCGTGAGAACTGACACTGGTGGATGGTGAAGGGAAAACGAAATCAGATAACTACAATAATTGTGAGTAGATTAAATGCTTTTTTAATGAAAAAATTGATCTATTCTATAATAGGTTCTGTTAAGATTTGTGAATTGTCTATGATAAATCTAGCTTGAATATTTGATTTGCGTTTTCATTGGAATAGGCGGATGTAAAATAAAATATATATCTACTGGTTTAAAAATAAATTTTTGTTGACAGATTATATAAAATACTTGAGGCGAGAATGTTATCAAATAATTATAATGAAAATATATATTCCTATTTTCGATCTACATAATTGATGTAATGATGTAAATACTTTTTTTAAATCACAACATGCCAAGACGTTAAACATTTTACATACCGTAAACTGGGGTAATTTTAAGACTGGTGGGCTCATTGTCACCGCCTTTTAATACAGACAAACTAAAATCTGATTCTAAACGAAAGTGAGTAAAATGATTGCGCTTAAAAAGTTCAAATTCGAAATAACGATTGTCTTAAAGTTATCGCGTCAGGCTTAAAGTTACCCCAGTTTACGGTAATTTACATTATAATTAATTATAATATAAAAAATCACATAGCTGGAGCTTATGCAATTATCAACTTAATTGAAGGAGGGGAATAAAAAAACAACACATGTTCGTATTTCAGAGAAAATGAGTTCTGGTTAGGAAATACTTTCTTTCCTTGTCCTGCGTATGTGAAATGCAAGAATGCACTAAGTCCATCAAGTATCATTCTTCTGGTGATCATTTAAAAATATTGGCAGTCAAAAACCCACTTACTCTAAAGACGATGAGTGCGTACGTATTTTCTTTCTTTCCTGTATTTTTTTTTTTTTTTAATTTGACATTGAGTGTCTTTGATTTACATGATTCAATTGAGTAATAGTATTGCGGTAACTGGAACGGGAGAGTAAAGTCTTTGGCCAGAATACAGAGTGTATTATTAAACAAGGATAAACGTCCGAGAGGCATACCGAGGCGAAGATGGAAGGATTGTTTAGGTCTGATTTTGTGAATATTGGTTTTGACGGGGTTCGGTGGAAGAAAGGAAGTCTATATATTTTCAATAACGATTGTTGTATCCGAATTGAACCTCCGAGTTCGCCAATTATCATATTTCGTATGATAATATTTTAAAAATAACATACGCTTTTTAATTTAATAACTATCAAAACAACCAACAATAAATATAGCCATTGTAATTTAATATTATTATTTGTTATTAATTTCATAACTATATACATAGTTTTATTTGTTAGACCCCATAATTGTATAACCTCACACATACACATTAAGGAGAGACAATCAAGTTGTTTTAATAAGTTTTAAGTAGGGACATTAATAAATCAATTTAAAAAAAAAATCATTATCATAACATCTAAAAGTCAATAAATATAGATTAAAATATTGATTAATTTACCTCAACTGTACGGACAACCATCTTCGATGAAGAGGAAGCATGAACTATTAGCAACCGAGGAGAGGACAGTACAAGAGAGTTGATTCGATAAAGTAATTTCCTCCTACGTCGGGACGTCAGTGGCTACTTACTCATTCGGGGGGGTTTCCTCCCAGCAACCCACGCCCTCACCTAATTACCCAAGCAACGATTAGTCAACTGGGTCGTTAAAAAAGAATTCGTAACAACGGAGAGAACACGGAAGGAAAAGAAACTGGATGTAGGAGCGAATGCAGAAGCACTATTTCATATGTAATAATACATCCGGCACATAACATGACTTAAGAGGAGGGATGAATTTATGGATGTAAATTATTTGTTTATGTGTTTAAAAAGGTAATCTGGGAATGAAATGACGTATATACAAATGGGTATAAATTATCAAGTCTGAGGTCTTCGGATGATTTAATTATTTTCGCCAGCTCATTAAAAAATCAAACAACCTTTGACCTCCTTGTACAATGTGAATCCGTGGGATTGTATATTGACTGCAAAAAAAACAAAAAAAAAACGAAGATTTTCACAGAAACAAGAGGTAAAGGTTAAAAATATAAACCGAGTCATTAGTTTTGTCGAGCAGTATATTTACTTAGGACAACCCATCTCATTTAAAAATAAAAAAGATGAAACGAATAGAAGGACTAGCTTGGAGTAGAAAAAATATCGGAGTATGAAAAAATTGTTTAAAAGTCAACTAATTCCAGGCTTAAAGACAACGTAGCTAGAAACATGCAAATATAAATATTTGCATGTAATATAAATATTTTATTTTATAAAATATAACATACAAGTAAAAATTGTGAAAAACAAGTTAGGGCACAATAGAAATTTTCTTGAAGCATCTTAAGAATTAAAAGAAAAGACCGAATCAGCAAAAGAAAGTGCCAACTCAAATCGAGGACGAATAGTTTATCAAAAGAAGCACATTTAATAAAATGGAGGTGGGCTGGTCGTGTTGATAGACCTGACTCAAGATGGTCAAATATTGTAACGGGGGGAAGTGGGCTGGTCATGTTGACAGGATAGATTCAAGATGGTTAAATATTGTAATAGGGTGAATCCAAGGGGAACACAAGAGATAGAAATAGAGACCACTTACAATAAAACGAAACGAAACAGTGCAAACTGTTAGGCTACTGCGGCCAGGAAAAATGATTTGTGGATTAAAGTAACTAATAGTCTTTAGTCATAAAACCATTTATAGTGAATTGTTTAACACATTATGGACAAATTGTTATTTAATTTAATTTTGAAAGTATTATTTCATTTTAAATTAATGTTAAGTATATCCTGAATGAAGTAGTGACGAACTTTGTTTATTTATAAACCAAACTCTTACAACCCAAGAAAGAGGCTTAAAATGAGAATCGCTTAAATGCATTATTTCCTGCTACCTAATATATTATTACATACTTTATTCCTGCAAATGTTATAGATATAAAAAAATTGAGTTTTTACAGGATATTAAAAAAAAATATAATAAAAAATTACGTAATTATTAAATTTTAGTTATTTATATAATATAATATTTTTTATCTAAATATTAACGATCTATATATTTAACTTTTTCAGAAGATATGAAAATCCTTAGCCATTTTAAACAAAAATAAATTACACAATTCATACGTCTAACGAATCTTAAATGGGTACCGCACAATTACTTTTTATTCATTTCTCTATTGTTTTTTTTCCCTCCAGAAACCTCAATATTTTTTTTGGTTTATGCAATTTATATCCTAACAGATAATTATATCCTACTAAAGTACCTAATATTATATATTCCAAGATCATGTTTGATATGGGTAATTTTCTGAAAATGTATAAATCATACGTCCGGTCACTTTTCAACCTGAAACGTGCATGCCATTGGAAAAAAATTAAAACTATTCAGCTCCTTTTGTTCCACTATGGAGGCTATATTTTACCTCCAAAATATATTCATAAGTAGTAAATAAAAAAATTTAAAAAATCGTTTTTTCACTTCCTCACCGTGTACGACCCCCAAAAGTGCCAAAGGAAAGGCACTAAAAATTCGTATTTGATCAAAAATTAACTTTCTGTTTCAATTCACTAACTGATTTAGTCAGATATTATATCGGGATTTCATAAAAAAAATAAACCTCATTATTTATTGTAATTAGTATAAAGAAATAAAATAAAAATGGTATGTTCAGACGTTTTTCCTTTACCCCTCACATAAAATGTTTGGAGGTGTAGCTTGGAGGAAAACATTGTTCAATGCCTGGGGATGCGATGAGTTGGGAGTCCCTTCGATTGTTCTAGACCGCCAGACTTAGTCTCAGCTTGCTTCGGTTCCGTAGAGAAGCTTGTGGAGAAACGGCTGTGGCTACAGCTTCACTCCCCAATTCTATAAATGAGTAATTCTTTCACTCTTATTTTTTTATGTCAAATGCTAAAGGCGTTTGCTTTCATGCTAAATTTCATTTGTAAATGAATTACGGTATTTAAAAAAAAAATAGAAACCTTGAAAATTTCACTTTCTCATACTTCAATACCTCATTTTTTCCAAAATGTTCAATAATGAGGGAGTGAATAACTCTATTTTTTAATGTATGGAAAGAATTTGGCTCTTCCTTTTTAATGAATGGAGACTGTTTTTAAATTGATATCATTGGAATGAATGATGAATATGCACCTACCGCATTAGCTGGTGTATTTTCCATAAAATTTGGGCCGAAAATAGGTGAAAGATAGCTGTCAGAAGTCTTGGTTACTTAGGTGCCTACCAACTAACCAAACAAAACCTACGAACATAGGTAAAAACTACAATGAAAGAGTAACGAAAAGTAGTTACCAGTCAGTATAATTGAGCTTGACCAATCTTAGAAGCTAATCGGGGATTGATAAATTATTTGCCACTTTTATAATTTTATATTTTATACTTTCTATAATTTTTAATTATAGAAGTGGCAAAGGCAAATAATTTATCAATCCCTAATTAGATTGATCCTTCTATATCATCATAGAATCTTATCGTCTAAGAAGCCTTGTAGTTCCAAGCCTTGGGATTTCAAAAGTCATTTAAAGATATGGGTCATGTTTTTCTAATTCTAACCAGGGCCTTGCTAAAGACTTGTTAGAGCCGAGAAAAAAAAAATTAAAACAGTCCTACAGACATTTCATGAATTATATTATAATCCTATTCTAGATGAAAAAAACATTATTTTTTTTTTAATCATAAAATTTAAATAAATATAATAATTGATCCAACAGTATCAATTAGCACAACCGATGGACAATGGAGCACAACGGTAAGAAGGGTTGGGGAGTGTAGGTAGCAAGAGGACACAACAGGTAAGCGATTCGATACCTAGAACCGGTCAGGTAGTCAATTGGGGTTCAAGGTTCGAAGGGACGA
This sequence comes from Rhaphigaster nebulosa, assembly GCA_948150685.1. Lineage (NCBI taxonomy): Eukaryota > Metazoa > Arthropoda > Insecta > Hemiptera > Pentatomidae > Rhaphigaster > Rhaphigaster nebulosa. The sequence goes on from OX411310.1 coordinate 80,531,373, forward strand.
GAAACTCACTGTATGACTAAATTACCAATATCACCTTACAGCATTTCTTCACTATAACATATTAAATCCTGCCCTTCAATATTGTAAAGACGAGGACAGGAATTTTAAAACATAGGATGAATGAATAAAAAAAAAAAAAGGTACAAAGAAAGAAAACGCGAAATAATAGTAATTCTGGATTTTATTATGATAAGAAGAGTGTATAATGATATTATAAATAGTGCTAGAAGACATTGATTACATAAAGTAGACTAGTATATAATATTAATAATATATATATATATATATATATATATATATATATATATATATATATATATATATATATATATATATTACATGCCATGTAACTTAAATATTTAATTATAGAGCATGGTTTAATTTATTTATCTGTTTTAAATTCTAATTATACTGTTCTATGATATAGAGATTTGGTCTGGAGATGGAGAAATATCTCGAAACGTTAGTAATAATGATGTAAAGAAAATTGTAATAAAAGAATTTGTAAATAAAAGATTTACTATTATTATTAAAAAAAAATAAATAAATAAAAGACTAAGATACTGGAAGAAATTACTTCACAAAAAATACCTAAAAGTATAGTAAAAAATAAAATGAATGATCACATTTGTGGTAATTTTACAACTAAATTTTAAAAATAAAAGCAGTAAATGTGCTTTTATGACACGGTTATAACTTCTAAAGAACTACTTAAGTGCTGAAATGCCCCCGTTGGCTTAGAAAAAATAAATTATTCAAGATTATTGGTATTAGCACAATGACTTCAACTATAAAAATAACCGATATAATTTTTTTAATTTCTCTGGTTGTCAATTCTATATTTGACAGAGCGAGTTAATATTTGAAAATAAAAATGATAATAAAAAATTGGATCAATATCGTATTTTAATTATTTTAGGTTATAAGATCTTGAAATGCATAATTTGTTAACTACACACACATACACACAAAACACCAGATAAGAGACCCCGATGTATATAATATATATATATATATATATATATATATATATATATATATATATATATATATATATATAAAGTTAAAAATATATATTTGTCAACATCATAATCAATTTGGCAATAAAACCGCTTGAATTAATCTGAGCAAGATAGACCTTGGTCTGACATGAGGGTGGCTTTATCAGACCGAATCATTTCATTATATCCACCCCATTTCATCAATATCCAAAATCTCATTTGTCAGGAAACTTCTAAAAGTTGTTTATTCCATTAATTTTTACAATGAGGAAGATATTACAAGATATATGGAAAAATTGATTATTTCAATAAAATACAACCATTGTGTATATAATTTCGAAAAATTCTTTTTTTTTTAAAATTTGATATTCTTATGATTATAAAGAAAAAAAAAATCAGAGTTAAAATAAATAAAAAAAATCCCTTTATGTTATCATATATTCCAATACATTAATAAAGCTTATGATAAGCGGGCCTCCTAGGAACAGTTCCAAAAGGTTCCATACTCGGACACCGTTCCAATAATAGTTCCGGGAGATTCTTTCCATCCCTACAAGCACGATGATCCCATCTTACATGGCACGATGAACATTAATTAGAGTCCCGGTGAGGAACTGGAATCCCAGTACAGGAGGTTATTTAGAACTTGGCGGTCATCTAAATATACAATGTTTGTGTAGGATTATTTAAAGAAAACAAACTTCGAACAGATTGCGTTTAAAGGTTGCTTGACTTCAGTTTAAATACCACCGTTGGAGAATTCCGAATGTAAACAAGTCTCGTCTGGTTTTATTCCAAAGTGGGGATTTGATAAAATAACAATGGTTTGTGAATTGAAAATTGTTCAAATAAAATTAAATATATAGTTCTCAAATCCAGAGTAGAGATAGAGATATGTTTATACACATGTAATTATTCCATGAAGATGCTAAGAATATCCACTCGTACCGAATGGAGGAAAACACGCAAACTGCAAAACGTCATGACTTGAGAAAACTGATTAGGATATTCCCAGAACAATTCAATTACTCATCACTAAAACTTAAATACAAACATTAACTTTATATAAATATATAAAATATAAAAACATTTCCTTAATGTCAGATGTAATAATTAACAATAAACAATAAAATTTATCTCTTCCGGACTCCGGCACACAAATTATATCGCCTCATGCAGATGACGAGATAAGTTGAAAATTCAGAAAAATTTAAAATAAAACATTGTTATAAATAAAACTTTTTTTTTCAACTTAGCAATTGTTTTTTATAAAATAAGAAAAAAGCTCCTACAGATAAATCCATAATTCGGGATAAAACCAGTCGATCGGCCCTTTTCAAGTGTAGTGTCCTAAATCAAAACATGTTATTTTCAAGTTATCTACAAAAAATAAATGTACTTATGAAGTAGGTACTTTTTACTTCGATAGCATCATATCTTTAATTTCAAACCTGATCGATAGAGAGCGTTTTTCATAGGAATATCTTAACTCAAAAAGAATTTATTATACCACAAAAGAGTTTTATCTTCGTCAAATCTTTAAATCTGACCTTGAGGTCTGAAACTTTAAAAGTAATAAAAAATCAAACATTCAAATCTTCTTTGCAATGCTCCCTTTACAACGAGATCATAAAACTTAAAGTTGTTTTACCATGAACTACCAATTTTGAGTTAGAACACACTTTTTACAAATGAGCGATACATTACTATGAAATATATCTTTAAAAAAATGGGCAATAAGCAAAATCTATATTTGACTTCAGGTCTTTATTATTATATGACTTAATGAATATACATTATTATTACAATGGACTTATATTATTAACTATGGCAGTTTTGAAACCTAAGGTGGTTCATAATGCACATCTGATGTTTATATGCGTGTGATATGTAAATATGCTTAAAATTTAAGTTTTCATAGATAAAAATCCATTTCTTTATTTTGTATTTAAATTTTATTATTACTAGTAATAAATTAATTATAAGTAATACATGTTAAATATTATTTTATTATTTCTATTTATTAGTTTCAATTAATAATTATTTGTATTCTTTTAAATAATTCCTTATGGTTGTAAATATGTTGTGTTTCAATTTAATATAGTACATATTATGCATTAATTTTTATTATTTTTGTAAGTACAATGCCAAATCTGATTGAATGGTCAACTGGAAACATATTTTTTATTATATAAATAACCATTAAGATTTGTCACCAAATCCTATTTAGTCAAAATATTTTATTAAAGAAGATTGTGTATATAAATAAATCAATTATTACAAATTATAGATTAGAAAAAAATAAAAAAAAGATAAATAAAAAGAATTCTTCAGAGTTTGCCGAAACAAATAAATATCTATCTATTTATCCACTAATAAATAAAGTAAAATTGGGCAAGATATGATAAAATCCAATATAATATGAAGCGATTGATTCAATTATATTATGCTCTGCAGGCCGCACAGCCTAGCTAGTTCAGTGCCCTGGACAGAACACAGGGGCACAAGTTAATTTAGTTCTAAGCTAGTCAATTTGCCAATAATGCTGAGCTGTATCAGTAGGGGGTGTTAGAGTGGGGGTGTTAAGGGCCGACGTGTAAAGCCTGTCCTATCAACGGTCCACGCCCCTATTCACGCGGGCGACAAGGATCAAGGGCTAACTTTAATATTCTACAAGCCTTTATCCTTTCTCATTATCTTAACTCTATTGTCTGAGTTAGAAACTACACCTTGAGTTAGTGTAACCATCTACAAAGTTAGCGACATCTTACTAACCACACCGATATACTGACTCAACTACCATAATCTAGATGGGATTTACAATAGGGTTGATTTAGAGAATATGGCAGTGGGTAAGAGAGGATATGGAACAACACATATGTATATATAATATTCTTATTTATATTATGCGATATTTGAAAAACAATAATAGAAATAAAATGAAGAAATATAAACATTGCACATCATGATGAAAATTATAAAATATAAAGGTTAATTTCACTGAACGACCTTGCCCACCTCCAGTTCCAATGTGTGTGTGGTCGACGGAAGCATGTTTAATGCATCAGTTAACTTCCCGACAAGTATGCAGAGGTGGAGGAAAACACCAAATTCATTTATAAGACAATTATATTAAAATAAAAAAAAATCAGAATCATTGCATAAAAAAAGGTAAAATTGTAATGATTTGAAATTCTAATATTAAACAACTACAACATTAAGAATATATTACATACACAATATATATATATATATATATATATATATATATATATATATATATATATATATATATCCTTCTTTCTGAAGGACTAATTAACCATATAGTTAAAGTATCATAAGGACTTTAAAATAACTTTTAAATTCATAGGTATTATAAAGTATTGAGTTATTATAGAGACTTTAAGACAAACAGATAAATAATGTAAAGTTTTATTTTATTCCTGCTTTATTTACTTAATCTAAACGTTTCATTCAAAGATCACTACGATAGAATACATTAATACTTGAAGAAATGTACTAAAATAAAGGCATAAGGTTTGCTTTTACAAGTTACGAATTTAGCCCTAGGATCCTTTGAAAGCATCCGAATGTTTCAATACAAACCTTAATATTCTCGACAGGGTATCAGGTCAATTGATAGGGTTGAAAATTATTCAGAATAATTGAACAACAGCTATATTTTTTATAACGAAAAGCTTATTTTGGAAAATTACTGAGATAAAAAGTTGTGTAATTAAAGTCAAGTTTGATCTTTATATAAAAAAATCTTTTTATTTCGCGCTTTATTTTTCCGTATCATGGTTTATTTTTCCTCATTCATTAATTTATTCTTAAGAATTAAAAAAAAACAAACTCTCCTTACTTATATTAGTAATTTTGGCCAAAATATTATTTAATTCTGTACTTTGAAGGTGTATGACACTATGTCAATTTTTTACCAATTTAGCAGTATTAACTACACATTTGCATTAACATCATTTGCTTTAACCAGAGGTATAGATAACGATTTCCAGATCAGTTGTAAGAACAGTTACATTATTTTAAAAGAATACTAAGTCCACTTTCATTTGAAGGGAAACATCTATTCAAACTGCTCTCTTGTAAAGTTCGGAAAATATGACATATCCTATACCTCCGAGGTACAGACTTATTGTATATTTTTAAGGACCGATTGAATGGCCAGGAGCCAAGCTTTGTTCAAGACGAGGCCTAGCATAAACTATCCTTCAGAGTCAGAATAAATTGAGGCTATAGCTGCAAAACATGCACATTCTCCAAAAGTGAGTTTTGAGATACGAGCTGGCAAAGGTTTTCAATACTGAAAATTTCGATACAGCCCAACAACGTCCGGCATTTTATTATGTCCAACCAGTTATTCCTAAACCAGTACTAAAAATTTACTGCAATGTGGGCCATGTTATTCCAATTGGGTTAAAGAAACATCATAGCTACTTGGTCAGAGGGCTAATATCTTAGCCGCTAAGGGCTTGTGGTCCGTTGGTTGTCCCTTCGACACATCTGATTGTCCTGCCTCAACCTTCTCCTAGTTCCGTCCAGCTACCCTGGATGCGTTTTGTTCGAAGCCTTCTGATACCTCCTATTACCCTCACCTCGACAATTGGTGACTACATTTACAATATTTCGACAGGCATATAAGAACACACAAACCGTCATACTAACTTCATTTCTTTTGTTATAAGATTTTGTAGGGATATTCTTGATATCATATTTGAAGTCATTAAAGCGTTCTACGCAAAAAGGGCACATGGACTTTTATACACTCTTATAGCAGCTAGTCTCAATTGGTTTAGGGATGGGTTTAGATAAAGAATAACATTAACACAGAAGTAGTTTATTCTAAGGTTAAATTTCCATTGTCGGAAATTTTGAAGATTAAATGTAGTTATTAACTTATTAACGCATGACTTAGAAGCCAGCTCTAAATTCACATAACACCAGCAATTGGTTTTTACACATGGTATATTTATATAGCTCCTTTTTTAATAATAATAATAATAATAATAATATAACGGGAATATAAATTCGTTGCTGTGAGTGTAACATAATTATATTATATTAATTATATAAATATGGTTAAAAAGTTGGTGAGATAATGAAATTATTCTGGAGCGTTGATCCCGTTAGGATCTCATGAATTTACATTCCAATTACCGGTTGAGATAATATCGAAGCAGGTATCCAAGGGGAAGTCCTCAGCTCCTTCTGCTATGACCCAGACCTCTTGCATGGACTACCCAATGAGATGGACATATGTGGTATGTTAGATGTGACTCATTCCGATACCATGTGGGACGAGGTCTTGTACTGACATGATCCTACCTGCATGGAGCGACAGTTTAAGACACAACTGCTTCTCAAACAAAAGCGAGGTCAAAATTATACAATATTTATATAAAACGTCCAACAATAATCAGCTAATTATTATTATTTATTTATTGTATACATGCATCTACCCATGAAGGGTCCGCTAATCATATGTTCCGTTATTCATTAGGTTTATGTACTTTTTTCATTAGTTGACTTATAGCGACATTTATATATATATAAAAAAAAAATTGCCATAAAGCCATGTATAATAACGAGTGTTTAAAATACCTTAATTCTCAACTTTTCTTCTTCAAACGAAAAAAACGTTAATAGACTTTTACAAAAAAAAAGATTTTAGAATGAAAGCGAGATAAAGATCATATAATATATATTTTATAAAACCCAACATTAATCAGCCATCACGTTTTTTATGTTTATTAAATTATTTGTAATGCTTAATAAGTTAACTTACAATGACATCTTTTTACAAACATTAATGGATAACTACATGTAATTACCAACTATTTACACCTTTAATCATAATTGTTTTCCTTAAAACAAAAAAAAAGATAAGTTAATTGACGATTAGAAAAAAAAAGAAAAGATTTTCGAAAGAATACGAGATCAAGAAAATATAATATATGTTTTATAATGACCAAAAGTAATCCATTATAAAAAAGAATTTCAAACGAAGGCTAAACCTATAAAAACCTAAAAAAAGTTAATGTTAATTATATAAAGATAAACTAAAATGTCAAAAAAATTCAGGTGTATCCAGGACAAGAATACTATTGATATTGTTAGTTATGAGCTTTAAACAAATAAACTGCTAAATGTTTCAATATGAACATGGTAATAATAATAAATTTTATTGCACAAAAGTACGTTATTGACACTTTTAACAATGAGCTGACTGTTAAATTAACGATTTGACTTTTTTTATAGAAATTTATGTTCATTAACAAAATGGAAATGGTAAAAAAGAAAATACATATTTACATTTATGATAGTTCAAAATAACAGACTTTTCTTAATTTTAATTTTGCAATTCTTCTTAGCATTCTTTTCAGGCTTCTTTCTTGACCTTTACATCTTCATTTTTATCTATTCATTTCTCTCATTCTTCTAACTTCTCTTCTCTTAATTTGTACAGGTCATCTTTGCAAAATTAATATAAACTTTCCTTTTTTCCTCTTTTATCTATTTATTTAACTTTTTAGACAAATGTGTTTTTGTTATGCCTTCATTTCAGACAAATACTGAAATAGCTCATTTTACATACAATCATGAGATAGTTCTTTGTTGTCAAGCATATTGTTTCATATATCATTGAAGATAGGGTAATGGCTTAGGAAATGTAATATAAACCAATGTAAATTCAAATACTATACTCAAACATCCTCGCACATCTCACGTCTTGAAGTTTACTTTGCTGAAGAATAGGTAAAATTCAAATTCCCTTGTTCTTGATTTGCTTAAACTATGTAACAAAGTCTATATACACCATATAATATATAATAAGCTATATATTCCATTCAGCAGTAAATATTTTAGTGCTGGTGAAAGCATTGATTAATCTCGACTTGGGACGAAGTTTTTTTTTTTTTTTGTCGGACTCTCCTAAATGAATTTCAACTTTAATGTTTTGTAAATAATCTTTACCATTTCCTTCATGATAAATTAAAAAAATAATTGTATTTTTTAATTTAGATCATAAGAAATATTTTTAACATTTTTTTAAAACTAATATATATATATATATATATATATATATATATATATATATATATATATAATATAAAAAAAATATATTTTAATTTAAATTAAAAAAATATATATCTTTTTTTTATATAAAAAAAATTAAAAACATTTTAATAGCTTCGGTGAAAACTGAATTAAATGAAAAAAAAACAAATTAAGAATTTTAATAATAAAATTAGCAAACCTTCGCATTCAAGATAAAATAAAATATTAACTGGGCCATTACTTATACGACGGTCATGATGAATTTCTTTAAAGTTATTATTACCTTAGTGCCAGTTTATGGAGCTATGATTCAATTTAAGATTTATTTAATAACAAATCTTAAATACTTAACGAAGCGGATTAATCGGTTATCAAAATGGGTAGCAATTACTTAGCATTAAATAAGATGAAGCCCATAATTGATATACAATCTCTGGGCAACATTAACTGAAAGCTTTAAGCGATCTTATAACGAGCATCAGGCATAGTTAAGGTTCTTTCATTCGTATTAAATAATATTATAATGGTTGATTAAAATGAGAATTTTTTAATATATAAAATAAAATTTGTTTATATTATTGGCTAAATATGTAAATAATGCTTCCAGTATCCATCTAAAGGGACAAGTTATGAAGGGCACGTGGCTCAATTAACCATATCAGTTCCAAACTGCTCCAGACAGGAAGTCTTGCTGGAAGCGAGCCTGAAACTCTACTGCCACTAAACGTATAATTGCTTCATTTTTTTTTTGTTTTCATAAATATTATTCTACCTATGTAAAATAGTGTTTTGCAGTATATTTTTATGTAAAACTGCTGAAATATATTGATGCGGGATAGTCTTGAATAGCCGATAAGAAAATAACGTAAATATATTTCTTAGAGGAAGATTTTGAGTTGTCACGTTATTCCTTGATGCACCTCTAAGAAGAGAACGAACTGTCACTATTTCACATATCACTATATCACACTATTTCAGGATGTGTGCGATTTTTTTAACATTTTTTTTTTTTAAATTCTATAACTGAATATATGCTGATGACCTTAGAAAACATAAATAAATACGTTCCCGTAACAGATATTATAATGTACATGACCAAACCGTGTCGATAACCTCCTAATATGTCATTGATAAGATTATTTTTAATATTATAATAAAGATTAAGATTTTAATATGATCAACTTCAGAAAGAATAAGATATAAAATATATAATCAGACATATATGTGTGTTATATTTCGTATTAGATATTGGTATAATATAAATTATTTTAAAATATTAGGGGATGATTTACATGGCCTAGAAATTAGAAATATTAATTGAAGATTTGTATATAAATATTTGATTGAAGGTTCGGTTGTTGCACGTTATTACTAGGAATAATCTGAAAAATTTAATACTCAGATTTGAAAAATAACCTTCGAAACTGATTCTTATTATCTCTCTCTCTCTCTCTCTCTCTCTCTATATATATATATATATATATATATATATATATATATATATATATATATATATATATTATAAATATGAATTACAATAAAAGTAGTAATTTTATATAATATGTTTTTATAGCAGCGCATACAGCTAAATTAAAAAAAAATCCATACTCCCTGGAGCAAATTATATTAACATGTAAATATGAATATATTTATAACAGAACAAATAATACTATTGCATAGATAATATTATGCCAATGAATGATGGAGTTGCTTAAAATAAGCAATATTGACGCCGGATAGTGAAAGCCTTATTATGAGAACGTTAATGAAGATATCATACTATTAAATTAGATACGACAAATACAATGATTTTGTATAAATAGTAATAATACTATGAAAATAAGTCAGTATAAAGCTGGACAAACCGTTTTCGTATAGACACATTTTATGCATCAAGCATTCTTTCTCTTATATAGAATGATTTTACAATTATCATATAAAGTTTAATATACCTACCTATTCCCCGTGACAACTATTATTATAATTGTTTAGAATTTGCTAAAATCTGCTACTACTAACATCACTAATTTGGAACCGGTATGATCAGTGAGGACTTGCAAGATCCGTTTTCGTGGCGGGACAGGTAAATATATTCAACACTCTTTCACTTCTTACACCAAATGCTACTTCAGTAATACTTGCGAAACTAAATATAACCGAGTAGTGAACTCACTAAAATATATTCAAACAAAATTTATTGTTAAACTTTCATAACTTTTTCGTGAAACAACTGTTGTATTTATGCATGCATGCAGTGAAAGTATATACATTATTATTAGTTATTTCCACTATTTTGAATCTGCTAAATATCAGGGTAAAGCTTGCGAGAACCGTTTTCATGCAAAAGTTTTAACATTCTTCCGCAATAATAGAATGAATCGTTATTTCAGTAATGTTTCTGATACTATCTGGCTTTTGATAAACGACAAAAATTAATAGTACAAAGCTTTAAGATGAAATTACCACAACATTCCCACCTAGAAAACGCCCAAAGGGATTTTCCTAATTAGCATAAAAAGACAAACAAATATACAAGACGCATACCTTGTTCTTCTTGTGAATATAACTCTTCTTGAACTTCCTCCACCACTTTCCTCTGAAGAGGACGAAGGGAAGAGACCTGAGGTAGTCCAACATGGTTCCGTAGCAACACAACAAACCTGGAAGCCTGCCGGTAGGCTACTGACTGGAGTGGGAGAAGCATGGACCGAGGTTCTGATAAACCGGATGACGTAGCGTCCAAATGGCTCCATTATCTCCAGCTTGACTCGATATTGAAAATAAAACTTCGATATCTGGTTATCGATTGTTGTCCATGCCGAGGACATTGTCTCGGTGCCCCCGCGTCATTGCAGAGGCAGACAATGAATGTCGTAGGCTGATCACGTGCCGGGGAAAGTCTTCAGCAGGCGAAGGCTATCTCAGAGGAGAACCCCATCTTCATTTAACGAAAAATTTACATTGTATAAAGATTTACAATAACGTATTATAAGATACGTAGGTACCTGCACATTGCTTACATGAATACAATGTATTGTAAAGGTTGTCTTTTCCATCTAGCTACTTCAGCTATGATAGCGTACGCTTTAAGGGCATAACGTTAACTTCAATAATAATTTTTTTTTTAAACATATTTTATTAGTTTTTATATAATATTGACCGATCCCTGACAAATTCTTATAGGAAACATTAATCTCGATATCTCAATGTATTACAAATCGTTGGTTACTTTTTCGCTAAGTGGTGTCCTGATTTCTTGTGAGCTCCAGTGATGATTTATTAATTTGATTTTTATTTTTTTTCCTTTTCCGTGAAATTTATTTTAATAAAAAAAAAAAAAAAAAAAAAATCGATATAAATAGAGGATACCATACAGAAGACCACATATATGAAGACAAAATGGAGCACATCTCACATCAACAGTCTAAAAAAAAACATCAGCAAGAGACAGTAGCTATGCTGTCAGTCAGGATGGATAAAGAACGTATCACTAAAAGGGTTAAACGAACTAAACCGGCAGGCAATGTATTTATTGCCATATTATTGCTTATTACCATGGATTGAACCAAAAACAATGAAATCAAAAATTAGTTCAAATGAACAGAGCCTAAAATTGATTAAATCCAGTGTTGTAGTTCATTAACACGAGATTTATTTCAGCAACCAACTTTTAATTATAAATTCAATTTTTTTTTTTTAACTATTCAAGCCATATATTTATTGTTTTGAGTTTTAAATAATTACCAGCCCTATGTTTCAAGAAAATATTTAGCAGTAGGAAAAACATGCACATTATTACGCGGAGTTAAAAAAAGAAATGAAGCAAAAATCAATTAATCCATAAAAGTTTTTTCAAGTTATTATTTTTGTTTAATGAAAAATTTTAATACTTAAGCTAGGAAATGAACATTATAAAAATGTAATGAGAATTACAATAAAAAATTGAGATGCATAGGCCACATATTGATATCCATCATTATAATAACGGAAATAGGAAGATAAACAGAATTGCTGATAACTATTCCAACAAAGAGATAAGAGGTGAGATGTAGGGTATCAAAGAGTAGTCATACATAAATAGGCATAAAGAATTAGTCACTGAACTATAACATGATTAAGAAATTGCCATTGTTGTAATTTTAAAATAAAATTAATTGCAAATGGTTTAAGCTGTAATTGATAAGAGGATTAGATGGATTAAGGCCGGCTAATAACATACAGTCATGCGTTCGATTCTTGCTATATCACAGATTTTTTTTGATAGAAGTATAGAAACCAACCAATCTCAAGAGCATAAATGAGTAGCTTAATAAGTGAGAAAATGAGTAGGACTAGCTACATAATTAAGACTGATGATTAGGACTAGCTACATACTATAATTTTGTCAATATAAAACGCACTTATTTAAAATAAAAGGAACAAATACTGTACTTGGTTATGAAACCGTAAACAATCTTAATTAATATTTTTAAAATTTTGTAGGAAGTTGTTCTATTTCAGTGGAAATTTTGGAAATCACAATTACAAATAGGTAACTTTATTTTCCAAAAATGCATTACTTAATTTTTCGGGGCATTGATCCCCATCTTCAGAATTAAAATTAATATTTTTTTATACTACACTAAACAATTACTTTAAAAAAAATAGAAAAACTATAATTTACAAAACGGATATAATAACCATTATGTAGATATTATAACTGGAACAAAAACAAATTAATTACATAAAAACTAACAAGATAGATTACACCATATGACATATTTAAAACAAAGTGTGGAATAAACAGACAATTGATAAATAGGATCAAAGGGCAAAACATATCATTCTTAAAGACAGAAGTGATGACCAAGGAGTGTAATAGCTAACAAATATTGTAAATTAAAATAAGTTGTAATTGAAATTTTAATATCATTGTGACATGAGGAATATTTCCTTGTACATAAATTAATTTCAGGTAAATTTAATTAAATTGTTATATTGTTTTATAATTGTCAAAAATTTAATTGTCAAGTGATACTTAAAAAAAAAAAACGTAATTGTTTTATGTAATATAAAAAATATTAATTTTAGTTCTGAAGATGGGGATCAATGCCCCAAAACGTTAACTAATGTATTAAATTTGTAAAATAAAATTACCATTTTGGGACTGCCATAATTCCAAGTAAAAAATTTTAAGTTAGAAAAAAAAAGGAAATAAAAACAACCAATTGAATAAAATTGATTAATAAAATAAAATACAGAAGACCTGAAATTAATGACCTCATTTAAAGTAGTAGAGTAAGGATATAAAATATATTTTATGATAGTCTATTTAAATTCAGCTCGTTCAAATATAACAAGAGCCGTTATTATTTTCAACCATTAGTCAAAGCCGATTGGCAAATGACGTCGTATTTTCATCACATTACTTTATTTAATTCACTTCAATTTTATAAAAATAAATATACAAAACGAATAATAATAATTATATTACTAGGCATCAAATATTATATTAAAATTTAACAAGTTGCAAAAAAAATAAAAAAAAATCACCTTGCATACACTATTATCCATTGGTAAAGAACTCTCACTAATGCAAATACCGAACCCAAGACCCTACGTAGGTTAAAGTGGTATAATTTTTTATTTTTAATAACAAAATATTATTTAGGAAAATTAAGTTTTCTTCAAATAAGCCCATCAATGTTGTTATTAATTAATAGTTAAATTAAGAGATAAACATAGTTTAGTCCATTTACAGTACATAATACAAAGAGTATATTGTAATTATCTTATTATTTGTCATTCTAATAATTAATGAACATTAATAAAAAAAAAATTATTTTTAACGCTTAATTATGGGAAAAAATTAAGAAATTTCAAATGAAACAGATACAATAACCTAACCGTGCAGCCTAAACCAATCCGTCTTATGTCTGAAGTTTAAACATTAATTTACAGGGGATCAAAGCCAACGGAGGGTGGACGATAGTGGACAGAGGTCGCCCAACGGAGGCAATATTAATCAGTTCCAGGAACTGGAACTAACTTAGTTCTCCTGACACACACATCCTCCATTCCAGCAAGTTGGACAAAAAAGTTAGTAAACATTTATTTAAATATTTTAATGTAGGAAAAAACCGTCTTTTTCTTATTTTTTTATATTTCATTTTTTTTTTTTTTTAATTTCAATGCATGCTAAGCTGACTAAGTAACTAATACTTTTTTTTATATTCAATCTGATGATATGGCTGTATTCATAATGTTTTACATTTTGATAAATATGATTATAATGAATCTAAGAACAATGAAACTGGCGTCATCAGCAGACTTGGGCACTTTCGAGTTGTTATTTTTGCTCCCGTTTTTTGAGACACCGAATTGGCAGATGATGGGCCTTTTTGAGGAGAAAAAATAATCACAAACTAATTTACACAGAACTTTTTATTTTAACGTCCCTGAATATTTCATTCATTGAAGTGATCACGATCCCTAATCGAAAAACAATTAAATACGGAATAACCAATTTTGGGTTAGAAATGAGCGTCTGTATACAAACGATAAATTTAATTTCAGAGAGATAAGAAACATTTTAAACCGCGTCTATTGATTCTTTGAAAAGTAGTACATCGGATTAGTAAATGAATCAATAATCTATTAAGATAAAATACATAAATTAAGATATTCGTGTGGAATAGCAGTTGAATTATGAGTATACAAGCTGCCCTTTAAGTTCATGTACAGTTTAAAACTTTTCATGTATAAGGAATAGTATATATATATATATATATATATATATATATATATATATATATATATATATATATATATATTTGTGTGTGTGTATATATATATATATATATATATATATATATATATATATATATATATATATATATATATATATATAAAGAGTAAAGAAGTTGGATATAACAACCCCCAATCCTCACCCATGAGATGGAAGACAATCTTTACACGAGATTTGTAAACTTGAAATCTGTTTCTGGTCCTATATAGAGATGGGCAATACTCGAATCACTTTTATGATTTGAGTAGTTTTCAAGGTTACAACGCTACTTACGTAACGTTAGTGAAGTACAAGTACTTAAGATTTATGCATGATTACAAAAAAGACTCAGCCGTTGATATACTTCATTATTTCGTTATTTAGAGAAATATTCATTAAAATTTCTTCCATATTAATTCTACTATTATGTTTTCGGGACCGCAGTTTTTGAAAATACAATCGATTTTAAAATCAACCGCTCACATATCAATTTATTTAAACTTTTCTGATTTCTCCGATCGAATCAAAGGCTGAGTATTTTCGTAATCAGACATAAATCTTAAGAACTTTTTGTACTGCACTAACGTATAAATTCTCTTGAAAGCTACTCAAATCATAAATGTAATTCGAGTATTGCCCATCTCTAGCCCATACCAAAGGAACATTTGGACCAAATAGATTTCTTAATAAGGAAATGTGAAAACTGTAGATCAATTCCGAATTTAAATATATATATTTTATTTTGCCTTTATTCGTTTCAGAAATGAACCTAATTCTACTACAACAATAAGTTACGATTAACCAAAATCTAGACGAAAGAGAAACTTAACCAATAAATACAATAATATAATTAATAAGGAAATAAATAATAAAATAACTAACTACTTACAAAGATGACTATAAATATAATATGGGAACTTTGGCTCAAACGTACAATTTTATGCTATTAAAACCGAAATAATCTAATCTAGCGCAAAAAGTGCAAAATATGTAACAAAAATTAAAAGCGTGTAATTTGTTGAATTATTATAGGTTAACATATTATTCGATAGGCCCTGAATGGGGTAGATAATCGGTTTTAAAGATTTGACCAACAAGAGAATAAAATTAATTTCTGCCCAAATAGTGAAATTTTGAAAATTTTCATGAAAATTTCATTTAGTTACAATTTAATAACATAAAAACAGGAATCATTAACTTTAAAATCATTTACGTTTATGCATTTTTCGTCACTCTACACTATCTTCTATGGCTTTATATGCTAGATATTAATTTGTCTATTATTGTATTATTATATTAATAATTAATATTAATGGTAACTATATTACTGCCCATTATTAATTCTATATTACTTCTCTAATTTCAGAAAATTTGTTTTCAACCTGGCAAAATATTTCTCCTTTAGTTAATTATCAAATTATTTCATAGTTTATAACTATATATATATGTATATAATATATAGTATATAGTTGTAGTATTATAACCAATCATAAATGCTAAATTTTCGTAAAGAAGAAATATTTTTTATAGAACTATATTTATTAAAAAAATCATTTAAGAAAAAATGATTACATTATTTGGGAGGAGGGATAACTTTCTCTTTTTATATTAAAGGCTTAGAATAAACAAATTATCAAATTCAAAGGGATTTTATTTATAAAATAATTGTTGTACAGCCGAAAACTAAAATATCAAAACAAAAATTTGCGACAGGGCCTACGACTTATAAGACGGATTTCGGAGGCTATAGAAGTTCCCTATGACGTGGATAAAGGAACTCACTTTCGCTGCCAAAGGCCTTTGTGAATATCAATGCCGTTTCTTCAGAGCAAGGAGGGCGGGGTCTTGGTTCCTCGTACGGATCTTTCTAGTCTGAGAACGAGACCTTACCGAACGAGTTCCCTGAAGTCGACAATAGTGTTTATTCAGGAGACGGAATCGCCTAGTACTAAAATAAACTGATATTATACCATGCGTTTGTTCTATTCCAACAGCGATTCCGAAAGGAATAATGGTATTCATTGTTTATAAACCATTTGTTCTTGTCAAGACTTGGAATAAACAAATTCTCAAATCCAAACGGATTTTATTATTAAAATTATTGTTGAAGAGGAGAGAAAGGAAATATCAAAATGAAAATTTGCGGCAGAGCCAAAGGTAAACGGGGTTGGTGGAAGGAAGTACGAGTATGTAGGCAAAAATTGGTTGTGTTGGCATCAAATCTTCGGACTCGCAAAGCCTTTTTTATTTCATTTTGTTTATAAAACTAGAACTTATATATTAATTTTATTAAAGGACAATATATAACTTCCATTATACCTGACTACCAGTCACGGACTTTGGATTCCCAGTATTATGTAAAATAATAAATGCAGAAATTTTACTTATGGACAATAGGAGAGAAATAAACAGAAAAGTAAAGAAAATTCTGATGACGAGGAAATATTTACCCGAAACGTTAATAGAATAACGTAATATGTATTGATATTGGACAATATTTCCTTATATTATTTAACAAGCACCAGGTGCGAACAAAAGATAATAAGGGACGAGCAAGTAGGTAGAATGGTAACTGACAGGCGACGACCGATGTCACCACAGCTTTTATATAAGAAGTAAGTTAATTTAAAAACCTATCGAGAAATGGGTAGTGTGACAAAGGCGAGAAGTGGTTTGTTTTGTGAAAGACTTAATCAATTTTAAGAAAACAGTCCCCCTTGGGTCCCGGCTGGCCTCTAGGAAAAAATGGAGGGGCCTGGGAAGGGTGTCATTCGATTAGAGCTATCTTAATACATTCGCGGATATCGGACCACCCAGGGGACGTCAGGAAAATGGGTAGAGCCATCCGTTGAAATCCCAGAATTTCCTCCCTCTATAAAACTAGTCGGCCAAAGGGTGACATAATGACAAGGGTGCCGGGGATCTAACCAACGAACAACGTCTTCAACCCCCTCGTAGGAAGAACAAGAGAGAAAGGGGGAGAGAAGCCGAGGAGGCAGGAAAAAAGGGTACTTTGATCTCGCTTGACGGAGGACTTCGACTCGGATCTCGCTTGACGAAGGACTTCCTCTCTGATCTCGCTTGACACAGGACTTCTTCTCTGATCTCGCTGGAGGGTGGACTTCGAGGACGAGAACTACTAGGTCTTCCTCTGAAGATGACAGATGCTCTGACTCCATGACTTAAAATATGCAGGGGAACCTGATGGAGAGATGCTGAGGGACCATCAACACCAATTATTACAGATAAGAGATTTATGTTAGAACAGTTAATGGCTAAGTCTTGTCTGAATCATTTCATGGTTATCCGTTTATTGTAATAGTTTCTTATTTTAATTTTGAGGAATAAAGATAAATGTTAAAAAGGAGGATGTTCTTTAGTAACCATGCCTATTATTAATTTGAATATATTTCATTAAGTAGGATAGTAGTAGGATAAGTAAATTTGATTAGCATTATTATTAAACTTAAAAGTAGGAACATTATCTGGGTTAATTATTAAATAATGGTAGCCACAAATCAGACTCTTGGAAAGGTATCCAATTTAGAGGACAAAGTAAGTAATTCCTATTTATTCATACTCTTACGTAATCTTGGGATAATCATCCTCAATGATTGCCCAAGGGCATCCCTATATTTAGAATAATATATTAGCAGCTAAATATATATCAAGCTCAACTTAACCTAGATAAAACACAGCAAAGGAAGAAGATTATACCTGGAAGTTATACATTGCCCTTTAATAAAATAAAATAATTACTGGACCTTCTTAAGAAATTATAAGAAAGAAGACACTTATATATTAAATACAAATTATTTAATTTTTCGGACGAATATATAAATTTTCGGTTATTAACATAACGAGGAAGCAGGCTAGTGGGTAATAAAATAATCCCCAAATGATCGGGAATGAGGAAAATAACAATCCTGCTAGCTTATCACTATGAAGAGTCCATATCTCTCAAACACTTTTTTCCTGTCTAAAGATAGTGTAATCATGGGAATATCTGTTCCTCCTTGTTATCCAATAACCGGAATAGGTAATTTCTGATCGTTTGTAAAATACACCTAGAATTGATAAGATATCATTGTGATTTATTGACACTGAAACTGGCAAGTTGTGAGGATTTTCTTCAACTTTCTTTTTTTCCACAAATATTCTGATCCGATCCAGTAATAATTATTACAGTGGTGGAACAAAAAAATTATTAAAAAATTCAAAAAATAATAATTTTGTCATTATTGTTAATTGAACAATGGAAATTTAAATTACACCAAGTCCAGTAAACCACATTTTGAAGGAGAGAGAGATCTCGCTGTCCTTGGAGTAAGCGTTTTTAAGACTTTCATTTATTTTGAAAGGGCCGCCAGATTAGTGGATCATGATGGACACAGGTCCCGTTTCACAGTTACAGTTGCAGACATGACAACGAGAGTCGCAGCAACTGCCATCGTATAAACTGTAGGGCAGTTCTTCCAGGACAGGACATTTACGGTCGAGGCAGTATTATCGCACTTACAGGTTTGACGTAACAGCTGACAGTACCTGTCGCGGCAGTGACAACTACAGCCACATGTATATGCCTCGACAGTGAATTGTCGCATCTTCTCTGTTTATCAACTTAACCTTACCTACTTATCAATTATGTTTAAATTATTTCTGAACTTGAAGCATAAAATATAATTCTATAATTCCTAATTATAGAATATATCAATCCAAATATGATTCATATAACTATCAGAAAAAGGTCCAAATAGTGTTAAATAATTTTTTCATTTGATATATTCGTTGATGTATACTTAAATATTATTGAAAATAAAATGAAGGATTTAATATGATCGTGTTTTCCAAAAACGAAATGAATTATTCAAATAATTACATTAATCTGAAAAACTTATTCGTTTTCGAACAATATTATAGTATGAATTGATCACTATGACTATTCCCCTCTAACCGTTCACATAATATCCAATTATTACAACTGTCCAATCAATTTCTATATGTAATAGAGGCGAAGGAAACCCTAGAAGTAATTGAAAGATATATTTCGTAATTCATTTTCCAACTCAATCTTTCGCTCTGAAAGGAACATTCACACAAATCATTGGCCGTCGAAATACTCCCCTTGATTAACTTTTAGCTGTTTAAAACTTTTCCCTTTGAAAAACAATCTACAATAATTAACAAAATAGAAGTTTTGGCCTGAAGATATATCCGAGTTCAGTATTATATAAAATATCCAATGGATTTTTCAATATATCATTTATTTTAATAATGAGGACTGAAATAACCAGTTGTTTATAATATAATTATAATTAATTTGATAATATATTTACTCTTTTGTTGAATGTACATTTTTTTCATTATTATATAATGCAATAATTTAAGCAAATATATTATTTATTAATATTTATGAACGTAATATAATATAGTGTTTTAGTATAATTTATTTATCTTAAGAATGCAGTTGATATTTATAGATTGGGAGCCTGATGATGAGCCAACTTGGGCTCGAAACGTTCTTAAGAATTAAAAAATATGATATTTTTTAATATAGGGAGGGTTTCCTATTCAAAGATTAAGAAAAAATAAGAGAAAAATAAAATATCAGTTTTAACAAATTAAACTGAACAATGTCATTTAAAATAAAAATGAATATACATAGTATTGACTATCTGAATGAATCTCGTTAATCGAGTATGAAAAATAAAATCATAAATTTATGTATCTACGAAGAATTAATTAACTCGGATAAGTAATTAAAAATTCTTCGAACCAATGAATTTTTTATAAAACACTAAACATTTTTCTAATAAATAAATTATTAAACTAAAGATCGCCAACTAGATTTGTTGAATTATACATATTCTGGGATAATCAGGAATGAGTATCTCAAAATTAAAATAATAATCAAAGAACTACTGTTTTAAAATAATTTCCATGAATAAATATAAGCTACAAGAATAGTAATACAATACCAAAAAAAAATTGCTAAACACTACATTCGCCAAATATCCTTAATTGAAATTTATACATTCTTGGAAACGTACCTGGAAGTTTTGCATGACCTCTCTGAGCATATAGACTGACTGACGGGCATTGTTTCAATCTCGTACCGAATGCTTCATTTGAGGGATTGGATGGTTCTGGTTGGATCGGGTACAAACACTTTTGTTATTTAGGCACCACCATAAAAATAAAGTCGTAAGCCGTTAAACCGGGCAATCGACGGGGCTTGTTGAAAAAATATGTTTTTCACGCTTTTGCTTTTTTTTTGTACAACACGCCAGAGGCTATTCTTGTACTTTATATCGATGCATGAAAAATCAATTCTTTGGTAAATAATTTAATTTTGAAATCATCCTGTTTCGCTGTGGAACCCTCTACAATATCGTGTCTTTAAAAACAAAACCATTTTTTAAAATACTTATCAGAAGATATAAAAATATTCATTGGTGAAATTATTATTACAATTTATTAAATGTATAATAAATATTTTTAAACATAATTTAAATTTAAAAAATACACTATATATTCGCTTCAGTAACACGAAACAGCAATGACGCCCCAGCTGGTATGTTGAATGAATACTAGCTAGTGAATCGAATGAATACTAAAATAAATATAAATATAAAATATAAATGCTTACTTTTAAATAGTGTACTATTGGTTACATACATTAAAACTGCATTATTTAGGACAGCTTACCTGAAAAAAACAACACTATAATTAATAAATATTACATGAAATAATAATACATGGGCTAAGTATTACTGGCTAAATATTATATATTATTATCCAAGGAAATGGTCCTAATAAAACTGAGCTAAAATATTTTACGTCATTAATATTTTAAATATTAATGAATTAAATAGCTTTTATTATTTGAAGAGCCCAGAGTAGGGATCACATTATAGCAATTTTTGTGAAAAATGTGATATTATGTAGTTTTCAAGGAATATTTACACCAAATGCTTTCATATCTGGTGAACCACGATAAAGTTTCGAGATATGCATGGGGGAACAAAAGTTAGACAACATTCAAATTCGTTTTTCTCATCTTTCATTTATTTATTTATTAGCATTGGCAAATTTAATTCAAACAAAGAAGAGTTAGCAATGCACAGTTCACTAACCTTCTGTGTATAAAAAAATGGATACTGATAATGGTATATGCTCTATTAATAGTATATTTTTTTCAAAAAATAAATATGAAATTCGATCATAAGATTATTTTAAAATTATCATTATTAATTTTAGATTAGCGAGTTTGCATAACGTGGGAAAGGGGAATGACAAGTAGGAGATGAAACCAGTATTTTCGTCATGGGAAAATTAGATCATTCAAATGACAACCTCAAATTGCAATCAATGCTATTTTAGTATTTTGAGCTAAGAGCTTTTGATCAGAATGATTGACGCTCATGGTTTGAAGTATATAATTAGAATTCCAGATAGGAATTTAAGGGAATTTTCCACTTAAGTTGGCTTTGATCACCTTTACAGATCACCTTTTAGTAATTGTAGGATATATTTACCGAGGATCCGTATAATTAGTAATGCTCGTATTTTTCTTTAAAAAAAATTGTTCCTATATTATGCTGTAAGTAGCATCACTGTATTAAAAAAAAAACGGTCGGTTAAGTTAAGCAATATAAAAAATGAGTTATTAATTATAAGAATAAATAATATTTTATTATATGATTAATAAATTATAATTAGGGATTGATAAATTATTTGCGACTTCTATAATTTTGTTTTATTGAAAACTAGTTTCGAATGTTATATACTCATCTTCAGTTCAAGGTTTAAATGGATTATATCAAACAGAAAAGTTTGTACTGGTTTCTTCTCGCACTGAACTAACTGAACTTGTAAAAGTCGCAAATAATTAGATTGAACCTTCTATACCATCATGCGGATGTCAATAATTTATGTCAATAAATCGTCAGAGCTTAAAATTAAGATGTGGAAAGAAAAACTACAAATTTAAAAATATAATATTGGAGTTAAATAAATAATGGGATTTCGCGGAAGATCGAGAGTTCTGAATGGTTGCTTGGTACCCAACTAAATAAATTTTATATAATTTATTTATTTTCAATTTTCATATTTTTAAGTATAGAATACACGAACAATATCAGCGCTATTTATAAATACAATATACACAGGAAATTAGTTATTAGTGTTATTCATTGTTGAGTGCGAAATTTAGGCATACTCATACCTCAAGTGCCAATTACATCACTCGTTCAGATAGCGATAGAAACGATAAACGTTCCAAAATAGACTGGATTATAACAGAATTAGTCATTCAATTTTAAAAACTTTCGAGCTTCATTCGAATTCCAAGAATGTCAATTTGCATTCAATGTTTAATGGTTTGCTTTTAGTGTTTAATTCTTTTTAAACGAAATAGGAAAACTAAAAAAAAAAAACCTAAATAAAGCTGAAAGGAGGATTTCTAGCCATTAAGCTTTAAGCCCTGGAAAGTTATCAGAGATGGTATTACTCTTTTGTAGATTGGCTTTAAATTTTAAAATAGAATTTTAGACGATAAATGACAGACAGCGAGAATTGAGATGTCAAGGGTCCCGCGAAAGCGGCTTAACTTTACCTTAAGTCGGGCTTGACAAGACAACCAACTATTCAGAAATTCTAATGAGTCTCTGTTATTCAATAAAAAGGAAGCGCGGCACAAAACGGATCTTAGATAATAGCGAAGCTCAAAGTTTTTAAATTACTTGTCAACTAAGCTTATTTAAAATAAAATCAAAATCACGAAGAGTATTCAATATTATTTACAGCCTACGTGGCTTCTTTATTAATTATTTGATTTTACTAGATTAATTTATTCATATTAAGTATAGTACCTGATGGGGAGCCATTTCGGGAATTATTTTATTTTATAAATTAATTAAATTAATAGATTAATAGTTAACGTGGAAGCAAACAATACAATAGTTATAAGTTTTGACGTCATGTAAATTTACAATAATTTTACTACTATCCAATATTTTACTAATATCCAATATGTATATACCATAACAATAACGAGAGGTTGAATCAATCCTAAGAAGGGTTGAAGTCACTGGGAAAAATACACAACATAATATAAACTTGTTTTTTTGTCATCTTGGATTAAAAAAAAAAATGAGGTTAATAAATGTTAACCTAATAAAGTTTGTAAAGTGAACTTGAACTTGCTTCCACGGGTATGAAGTTGTCATGACAACGGTGACAGATGCCTATGTACGTATCTAAGTTTTTTTTTAAAGACAGGATGTGAAAACATTTATAATGCATATAAAAAATAAATAAATAAATAAGACATACTGTTTCATGATCAACGGTTATGCAAGGAGGTAATCGGGTCAACCCATTGAAGGGTCAGGTACACACTTAATAAATAGTGAATGGCTTCAAGAGAGTTTTGATCCACGGTAGAGATAACAGAGTAAAAAAAATTATCTGCCACAACCGCACTCGAACACGGGAATTAGGAGTCCAGTGCATTGCCCGATGACCTACCGTACTCGTTATTTATAACATAAAATATTTATACTCATTAGAGAAGTTGAAAACAGATAAAAAAAATATACTTCCAGTCCTTTATTAATCGTCCAAAGTTCATTAATGTTTCTCCTTTTTTACTCAAATACTTAAATTCATTTATTTTTAAAAATGGTGGGACAAGAAAATTGTAAAAAATAATGGCGATGTGTTTATTTAAAAAAAAAAAAAATCTTCGAATGCAATCTAACTGGAATAATTTACCGCGATTCGTTAGCTCGGTTTAATGAAAGGCGTTTCGCTTTATTTTTTTTATTCAAATTTTTTCCCACCACGCCCTGCTTGTTTTTTCTCTGGAATAATAATAGACCAATAGGCCAATCGATATCGGAGGCCCAAAAAAACATGATTTCGAGATCCATTTTACAGGCAGTAAGACAAAAACTACACTTATAAGTGTAGTATTATTATAGGTAATAAGATATAGGTATTATTATAGTAATAATAAGGTATTATTATAGTATGTATTATTATAGGTATAAGATAAAATAATTTTATTGCAACATTTAGGTCTAGTATCTAGATCAGAGTTCATTCTAAACTTTTTCCAAAAACGACGTCGATATATATTATAAAAAAACAAAAACATTTTGAACTAAAAAAATTAATATTATTACTTTAAATATTTTCTATTTATCTTTCATTACGAAATCTCTTGACATTTATGTGAGCCAGAAGATAAGGATTTAGCCTCTGATGAGCGGACTTGGTGTGAGTGGCAGGGAACCCGAGTCGTACACTACCACTACTACGAAGAAACACCCAAAGCAAAACAAAGTTCATGGTGCACGACAAAGAGATGCTTTGTGGCGCTATTAAATTAAATATAAATTATGCGCCTTTTAAAAGGACACAAGGCGCAGTTGGGTCGATGACCTTTGTCGCAAATGTGGCAGCTAAAAAACTGTCTGCATCATAGATCCTACCATCAAGTACGAAGAAAACGACAGTGATCAAACGGGATAATTAAAGAAATAAAAATAGCTGATTTATCAGAAATATCTTCATTTTCTTTAGAAGTAGTGTGAAGTACGAAGATAAGAAATATAGGGTAAGAGGACTTAGGCAGAAAATATGAGGTGAAGAAGGTCGAATCCGCAATGGCACAAAGTTTTTTTTTCTTTCTTTGAAGGATGATTTAATAGTCCATATATATTTAAGAATATATATTATACATCATATATATATATATATATATATATATATATATATATATATTATATCTAACAATTTATGTATATCATATATATATATATATATATATTATATCTAACAATTTATGTATATCATATATATATATATATATATATATATATATATATATATATATATATATATATTTTGGGTCGTTACGCATAAAATGTCCGATTTTTTAAATCTAAAGGTTTAGAGAGAAGGATTAAACCGTTGTCTTTTGATTCCCAGAAAATATCTACCATCTATAATAAACAATTGCTAATCCTCTGCTTGATAACAGTGTCTATTTTTTTTTACAAGTTGGCATACTGACTTTAGTTTCATTTCAAACGTGACAATAGAAATAAGCGATCTCTGAATGATTTTTTTATTTTTATGAGTTCAAACTTGGCCATTCTCCGCAGTTCAAAGAGCATCAAACTTTTGGCGAAGGAAGTTCTAATGAAGTCTTTAGTTTTCAAAATTTTCTTCAGGATATACGATCTTAGAAAATCTATCCAGTGGTCGACCTCCAACATCAATCGAGGAAGATTTAAAGGAAGCTGTGGAAGAAAACTCTAATAAAACAATCAGAGAACTTGCCTCAGATCTCGGCAAACGTCGAATGACCGTTTCCAGACATTTAATTAAAATTGATCGGAAAGGCTAAACAGCTCGATTCTAGGGTCAAGCGGAACGAACGCCAGCAGTTGAAACGTTTTTCAGAGATTTGTGTTTCTCGCTTTGCTTGCCCAAAAAATGACCCATATTTTCCTTATCATCCTGATCAATCAGTATCACCCTTACAGACTACCACTTTTTTTCAGAGCTTGGACAACTTTCTACGAGGGAAATTGTTTGATTTAGACATGAAAGCAGTCTTCTGACTGCTTCAACAAATGACTCTGATTTTTTATATCTGGTATGGAAAACTTGGTTAGTCGTTGGAAAAAATGTGTAGAAAAATATGATATATATTTTGAATAAAATATGTTAGCTTTCTTTGTCGATTTTTCATTTACTGCCTCTTTCTAAAAACGGACATTTCATGTCTGACGACCCAATATATATAATATACTGGCGTTTAAATTAAAAAAAAAAAATTTTGTGGCATGGCGGATTCGACCTTATTCAATAAAAGGAATTGAAGTATGGAATGTGAAGTGATATTCTAGTTTACATTATATATATATATATATATATATATATATATATATATATATATATATATATATATATATTTTTTTCGGTTGGCTCTATAGACCTTGTAGATCTTTGGCCGCGCGATGTGGAGTTCTTACAGACATTTATTGCTTGCGGGAGCACAGACAGCCTGGAGGGGGTCACCCAACCTCACGTTGCTGCGAATCATGGTTTCCATGGTGCAACGGCAGGCTGCCCATTGCTCCATAACCGGTCCCTTTGGGGCCAATTCAGCAGTGTCCTTCCCACCGACTCAATCGGGTTCAAGGACAGTGACAAATCGGTCTAGATCCACGGATTATGGCACGAGGACCTATATTTCTTTCCCCGAGACAGACCGTCCATGGACCAAACCTCCGGGCGGCTACTTTATGTCCTGGAAAACCACAACGCGATTCACAATTAAGGTACACGGGGTAGGGTCATCACTCCTACGCCCGGTCTGTGTGAGTAGCCTCCAGTAGGCTGACGGGCCTCACATACCCGGGGGAGGGGTGATAGATTTCTTGAATTATTACTTTAATTAAATTAAAGTAGTGCCGGTGCCGGGATTCGAACCTTTGGGCTTGAGAGTAGGTGCACTTTTGCAAGCGCGCTAACCCGCTCGGCCACCCCGACCCCCTTATATATATATATATATATATATATATATATATATATATATATATATATATATATTTTTTTTTAATTTTATTTTGTTTCCTTTTCTCTTCAGGTGATTTCGAAAAGATTGATAAATATGCTGTGTTTTAAGATGTAATGCATTACATTAACAACTTAAAAGTCTTAAACATTTCAATTGAATTAAAATTCAAATGAATATCACTACACCAGAGCCCTATTTCATAATAAAGTACAAGTGGTAAAAATACTAGCGAAAAGATATTTTTTAGAGGTTACAGGTTACTTATCGTCTTTAGATAATAATAATTTTATTCAATTTTTTTTTTAAATTTACTATTTTTAATATAACTCTTTTAAATCCTATCGTATTTTAGCATTTTACAGTGTTAGTCATAGACGTAGTAAGTGATCAAGGCTGATGTATGGAATGTGAAGTGATATTCTAGTTTACATTATATATATATATATATTTTTTTTTTTTTAATTTTATTTTGTTTCCTTTTCTCTTCAGGTGAATTAAGTGATCAAGGCTAGCTTGTACTTGTACTTTATCATTGAAACAGGATGTGTCTATAAAGTATAGTACAAGATTTATAGTTGTTGGATATTGTTAAAACATTGCCTTAATGTTGAGACACGATAAAATTTAAAATAGTTATATTAAAAAACAGTAAATTAAAAAAAAAATGAATAAAATTATTATTATCTCATGACGAAAGGTAACTTGTAAAAACGGACCTTTCCATTTTTGTACTTTATTATGAAATAGGTATTTTCATATGATACATCATTACAAAAAGAAAATACTCATTTAGAGAAAATATCATTTAACCAGCATGAGTTACAACTGAAGTCAGACCATCCGACTAAAAATTACTTGATAACTTTCCAGTAAGATAATTGTGTTATTTTACACAATTCTCAATAGCTCAACAAACCTAACAACGAAAATCTCAAACAACTCTGGCTTTCTCTTGAGGAAAAAGAAAATGGGATGTTGCCCATGAAAAGGTTTAAGGTCGGAAAGAACAAAAGATCAGAAGGAACAAAATATAGGTCACAACAGGGTCATTTAGCCGAAACTTTCAAGGTTCTCAACGTATAAAATAGAAACGGAATCTGAGTTAGAACAAAATAAATTTTGATATAAGAATAGCATAAAAAAAAAACTGAATTAGCTTTTCTATGTCATGTGCTTTTGCGGTCAGGCATTATTATTTTTTTTTTAGTCCCTTCCCATCATGCCAAACAAACAGTATTATTAATATTATTTTTTAAACAATTACATAAAAAAAATTATTAAAAACTGAAGTTAATTGAAGGGTGAGAAATGAAATAAATAAATACATATACATTGTTCACTGGCTAAATAATAAATACATATGCATCGTATTTTAGCCAATGAACAATGTTTCCGTATCGAATGGTGAGAGTATGGCTGACCCTGGAAAATATATGTAGGAGAAACTTGGTTGGTGGCGCTGTCGATGAGTAAACACACAACTAAGAAAAAAACTATTATATTCAGTGCCGAAATTTCGGCCTAAGTATTAAGCTATCATCAAGGCTAAGAAAAAACAAGACAGTAATAGATATAACAACAGTGGCAAAAAGTTAATATAAATAAAAATAAAAAGTTAACAAAAAGTAGGATAAGACAGTATGATGAAAAAAAAGAAAGATTGAACTAGAATGAGGATTTAGGAGTATGAAACCTTCATTCTCCTAATTATTAAAATTAATAGTTTTCATTTATTTTATTATATCTTTCTTATAATTCATTATCTTTCTTTCTATATTTTCACAATGCTTCAAATATCTTTATTTTCATTATCTACTCGTATAAACATATTTTTCTTTATTTCTTACGATTCACATTATGACTATCATATTTTTCTTGATACCTTATTTATTAATTTTATTATTTCATCATTATGTCTTATCTCACCTACATTCCTATAATCGAAGTTTGTTTATTCTTAAAAATATAAGTAAATAAATTAGTTTAAAAAGCCAATAGATAGAAATAAGCAAATCAAATCACAAACTATGTTTAGTACATTTGGTTAATTAAATTCTACAACCAGCTCATACCAATATTAATTTGCTGCATCGATAAGTGTATTTATATACTTTTTTTAACAATTAATACATCATGTTTTCCAGTTGGAGTATCTTAATCCCACATGAAGGCCATTCTAAATTGAGATGGTGCAGGAAAAACTGATATCAAATGTATTTTACTTTATATTAAGTTTCATTTACTCAACGAACGATTATTCCCTCTAATATAGCCAATTCTGGAAAGTGTAATTATACAGTTTCCCTAATCTCATGATTCCAAAATTACTTAAATTAAATGTGTACTCATGATTTAAAATATATACATTGACTCACAAAAAAACCCATCCACCTAGATTTGTCAGCTTTAAAACTAAATAATGGGGATAATTAATGCCCAAGGTAAAAATTTGTTGTTATTACATGAAAAGAATAATATACCTTCAATTATAACCAACAGTCATCAAAAGCAATAAGGGCCTATCAGAGTTCAAGTTAGTTGAAATGTGATAATTCAAGAGAACACATCTCTCCATTTTCTTATTTTTTCATAAGTGTTTGCAATTTAACTGTTTTGTTATTGTTCATGTTTTATGGTTTAACATTTTCTAACATCAAGTAATGGTCGGATTATTCGGAAATAGTGTCAACAAATTTGGCTCTAGTCGAAAATAATAGTAGTGAGCGTTACGCCATAGTGTGTTGGGTGTTCTCAGAATAACTGTACGAAGGGCCATCCAAAGGTACAGGAAAGGCCAGTTACTGGACGGCACAGAGCAACAAACCCTGCTGACGACCATTTTGTGGTGATCCAAGCTCCAAGAAATCGCCATGATTGAGCTGAACAGATCACTCAAGCCCTATGAACTACCCTCCAAGAGGAGGGTTTGCAGAAGGAATTGCAGAAGATGGGCTACATTAGAGGACGAAAGCCACTGGACCGCTATTACCATCAGCGCACGTGATAGCCCGCTTGAATTTCGCTCAGGCACATCGAAACTGGACCGATGCAGAGTAGGCTAATGTAATGTTCTCAGATGAGTGTAGAAGTAACCAGTTATACTCTGAATTACCTTTGCATGATTGTCAGAGTTAAACAGGTTGGTTCTGCATTCAACTTGGATCACAGGTGCTCTTTGATTGAGTTTAAAAAAAAAAAAAATGTCTTCTAATAAACTGATAGAAGTTTATTCAGAACAACTAAATCCAATATTTTTGACATATATCAAAACAAAATATGAATTGGGTATTATTTCTTTTTTTTGGGAGGGGATGGGGCAATTTTGCATACAAAGGGATAGAAGAGGAATCCTATCCTAAACGAGAAAATAATTCTTATTTACTTAGCTACAACATCAATATTCAGAGATTTCGGCCGGGGTCGGTTTAGAAAGTCGGGAAGTGCAAACAATCATGAGTTTGCACAGTCCAATCAAATAGGAAAATTCCTAAAATTTCCTGAAAAGGTTAGCTCAACACTAAATTAAAAACAAAAAGCAGGAGGATATATTCGTACCAAAATATTGATTTTCATTATTTGTACCGCTTTCAAACTGCATATGTAAATTTTTATTTATCATACATAATAAAAAAATAAATACGTTTTAAGCCATCAAAAAATCTTTTTGTAATATACAATTTAAATTCGAAAATTTTAAGATAACTAACCGGTGTTGCCAGGGCAGGCATACATGGTATTAAATGTTCGTATCTGATTCATAATAAATGTGTTGTTTTAAGTTTGCTTGCAATCATTAATTTTACCTGATCTGCCAATTAGTAAATTTAATGTAAGTATTATTAAATATTTAAGTAATATTTTAAAATTAAATTATATATATATATATATATATATATATATATATATATATATATATATATATATATATATATATAAAAGTTGGTGGATACTTGGCCAAGGAAAGGTCTTTTTATTAGCTTATTGCCTTACATGTTTCGTATATAACATGTAAAATAAATTAATAAAAAAACTCAAGGTGTGTTATCAAACCAATTTTATTCTTTTCTTTAGTTTCTAATCAGATAAAAATGTTGTACGCATTTAGCAGAAGATAGAAAAAAAACCCGTGAAAACTCTAGAACTTTCTAACAAGTTCAACTCTTAACTAGCAACACCCAAAACGGTTTGCCTATGTTTATTTATGTATTTTGTTTTAGTATGTATATGCAACTAAAAAAACAACATAATATATATATATATTTCAAGATGCATTTGAATAAAAAGCAATCTACAATATTGTTTTTCCGATAAAATTTAACTAACTTTTTATTAATATTTTTTATCTTCAAACAAATGTGTATATTGACACCTAACAAACATCAGGAATCGTGTAATATTTTCTGATAATACAAATTCTGACACAAGACTATCCTTACAGATTTAAATTACTTCCATTGAATACATCGAACTCAATTTTGACAGTACAAAAGATAGAAAAGAATAAAATTAAAAAATAAAGAAAATAATATGGTTTCGACAAAATAATTCATCCATGGGTTCTATCATTAGAGACGAATTTTATGAAAAACGCTTTAAATATAAAAGCCTCCATACACATCATGATGTACACGATCCAGCAAAAAATATTCAAAAACAATGGATAAATTTAATTAATTTTATCGTTCTGACGTGATATTTAGATAATACCGAGAGATGGGAATTGGTTTAATATCAATGCAAAGCCATTAAAAGTTATAATGAACTGGTAGTGGCGAAATGGACTTTTGTGTTAATATAATTAAAATTCTAATTCAGTCTAATACGAAATACATCCATTTATTAATTATTATACAGAGACATAAAATGAAATGGTTTAAACATAAAATTGAATACTAGCACGTGGGTGAGTAAGCAAACATATAAATTAAATAAATTTTAATATAACGTGACAATAGATAGTTGTGGTAATTGGTGATAGTGATTTGATAGTCAGTAAGGCAATAGTTAATCAAAACAAAAGTAGAGATGAGACACGAATAATTTAAAATATGTTCGCAACTATTTTTCAATTTAATTTTTATTGAATTCGAAAATGACACTTCTTATATTGTACAACTTCTTGATCAGATTTCGTTGGTTTTTGAAATTCCATTACATTTTGTGAATGAGAGGAAGATATTATTTCTATCGTGGACGAAAAAAGAATCGAATTCACTAATTTAAAATGTTTCATTATGATTGATATTAGCCGTTGATTAAGTCTGGGTTCGAGGAGAGCCTTCTGTGGCACACCCAGGCTGAATAAAGTGAGTACAGGGTCCTTCAATGGATTGGGGAGAAACCTGGCGATCGAGTGTCGCTGACGGATCACCTAGCAATAATAAAGAAAATTGACTTCAACAATTTCAAAGTCAAGGACAGATTAGTTTGTCATTCATTCAATCAAACTAGAGAGAGATTGAAAACTTTATTAGCAAAGAGGTGCTATCCAACTTTATAAGGTTGCTATACACATAGCATACTTAATACTTACAATCTTATTAGACAACTTTTAGAACTTATAATAAATATATAGTGTAATTTCAATATATAAAGGGTCACGGAGAAAAAACCGATAAGTCACTATAATGAAAATGTACATTTTTCCAGAGGATTAGAGTGCGAAAAAAATATGTTTTTAGCTTTACTTAATGGATAAAATGCCAATGGCCAATATTTCTAGACTTTCGTGGTTTTCCACATTCTAACACTCCAGAAGAATGCAGCTTTCCATTCTGATTCATTTAAAAAAAAAGTTACCTGGTTTTCCCCGAATATCCTTCATATGCATAGTTCATAATAGAAATATATGGCTTTTTTTCTTAACATTTTTTTTTTTTTACTCAATCATTCTCTCTATTAATCCCCCATAGATCTATTTATGAATTACACTTTGATGCCATTCATTAATAAATATATATTAAAACCTAGCTAACTTATTTTTTATAAATATATATATATATATATATATATATATATATATATATATATATATATATATATATATATATATTGTTATAAGGTATCCAATATCTTTAAAGGATCAGCACCAACTTTTTAAAAATGATGCTCATTGAATACACTACGAACAATTAAGTAACCTACTAGGTAAAACTAAATGGTATCACTAAAATAACCAATCCAAATTTTTTGATCATACTTATATTAAATTGCTTCAGCGCCCACGGAACCGCCCACGCTGAAAACTTATGCTCTATTCCATATCGTGTATTCATACCCTTGCTTATTATCATTTCGAGTTGGAAATGGAAGAGAGTTTCACAGAGAGAATTTTAGAAGGAAAAAAGTAAGAACGATTATTGATCATAGGAGAGTAGGCTGATGATTTAAGAGAGTTCCGACCATGATAAAAATAGATTCAAATTCAAACCAAAGGCATGGCTGCCGAGTAAGATAAGGAAAAAGCTTCAAGTTCAAGCTAATGTTAAACCTTCTAATATGTACTTTTGCTGGATATATCTTGAATAAGACAAGACCAACCGAATTGGTAATGTCCATGATGGCATTTGGCGAGAAGAGGTATACTCATTTATCCTCACGAGTTCATTTCTTTCGTTCCAGAACTTAATTATGTGATTGGTTTCAAAACTGGCTCAATCCAATTTTTTCACAAAATGCTTCTTTTCTAGTTTTCATAAGTTCTCAATCATCTAACAAAGCCGCTTAGACCAAAAGTGTCTCGAAGCAGGATACAAATTGGTTCAAACTTATGTGAATAAATCAAAATAATCCAATGTTCTAAGTTCTCGATATGCTCTATTCCATATCGTGTATTCATACCCTTGCTTATTATCATTTCGAGTTGGAAATGGAAGAGAGTTTAACAGAGAGAATTTTAGAAGGAAAAAAGAAAGAACGATTATTGATCATAGGAGAGTAGGCAGATAATTTAAGAGAGTTCCGACCATGATAAAAATAGATTCAAATTCAAACCAAAGGCATGGCTGCCGAGTAAGATAAGGAAAAAGCTTCAAGTTCAAGCTAATGTTAAACCTTCTAATATGTACTTTTGCTGGATATATCTTGAATAAGACAAGACCAACCGAATTGGTAATGTCCATGATGGCATTTGGCGAGAAGAGGTATACTCATTTATCCTCACGAGTTCATTTCTTTCGTTCCAGAACTTAATTATGTGATTGGTTTCAAAACTGGCTCAATCCAATTTTTTCACAAAATGCTTCTTTTCTAGTTTTTATAAGTTCTCAATCATCTAACAAAGCCGCTTAGACCAAAAGTGTCTCGAAGCAGGATACAAATTGGTTCAAACTTATGTGAATAAATCAAAATAATCCAATGTTCTAAGTTCCGTCAGCTGTCGTCTTAGACTGTTTTTTGTGAGTTAAATATTAGTGTTTTCGTCATTTCAATATCAATTCGGCTTTTCACATGCCGCTGATTAGGTATATTTTTCAATTTAGTCTGAAAGATTGACAAAAATCTTACACGAAACAGACAGATTTACTTGAGATGTTCATCAGAGGAGGCGGCTTGACCAACCGAACTCAATTTTTCTCATGCTGCTAATCACGTTATTTTAAGCTCGTTTTGAGATTTTTAAAGCTGCCAGATTTATTAAAATCTTTTTTAGAGATTTCATTAAATCATACATCTAGGACAAGGGTGCACAACCCGAGGCACGCGTGCCACCATATGGCACACTCGGTGTTCGGAATGGCACGGGCCAGCCAGTAGATTTTTATTCTTAATTTTTGAATTTAAAAAAAAATCAAGTTCTCTTCCTGGTTTGAAAGAATAATTTATACAAAAGAGGGAAACATATTTTTTAAAACAAGCGCCTACCTCGTAGAAATAATTATAGTGAAGGTGTTAGGATTTAGGAGAGGGGATACAGTTTTGGTATGTCGGGCATGTCGCGACTCGCGTTATAAAAAGGTTGGGAACGCTCTGATCTAGAAAGTGGTTTACGACAATTCCACTCGGTTATTTAAATGCTACTGATCACGAAATTTTTGGGATATTTTCCAAATTTGTATCTCAGATTGACCAAAACCTTTCAGAAAAACGACAGATTCGCTCAGCTGAAAAATATGCACCTTTTTGGAGGGTAGATTTCAAAGATATTTTGTGTGTGGTTATTTAAATAAATGTTACTTGATGAAAACATTGTCAAACCCTCTCACCAATTAGAGATGGAAGCTGTTCGACCCTGGGCGTTGTATCGATTGGAGTGAAAGGTCGACATCGATATTAATTTATCGTGTAGGCCGCCAATCAGCTTCCACTCCGTGGTCACTGAGTACTTAATAAATTAGCAGCTATTATTAAGAACTGGACCCGATAAGCGGGTAACAAATGCTCTTTGACCAGTCTATAATTAGCCAAGATAAGATTAACTGAAAAAAAAAAGAAGTCAAACGAGCAGGCGGTTCCATTCCGATGGCGTTAAACAGAGAGGCTCAATATGTTAAGCTTTAATCAGTGCTGTCAAAAATTAAGAAATAATTTGAGAAAAATCAATGCAAAAATAATAAGCAATTATGTATGATGGTTTTTATCAGTTCATCTGTTGTTATTAATTTAAACATTATAAAATAACTTGGATGTGGGAAAAGTTAATCAACAAATTAAAAAAAAAAAACGTAGATTGAAAACAAAATAAATAAGGCCTATTAAACTGAACTATATTTAATAAAAATAATTTAATAATATTTCTAAACATAAGAGGAAGTTTCGAATATAACTCTATATACTTAAATTAATATCAACTACAAAAAAAATTAATAAAAACCTAAACGTGCGGAAGCATTTAAATTATTTTCCACTCGCAACGAAGTTTCTCATTTTATTCAGGTATTTATTATTATTATTTTTTTTTTTGTATCTTGATCTCTCATCTGTGAAAAACATGACATCCATCCGGAAGTTCGGAGAATCCCAGCAGCTGCAATTATGGTAACTGTTAATATAATTAGTAAAAAAAATATTATACTAATATAATTAGTAATAAAAAAATAAAAAAGGTTCAATAATCAAAACGAACATCAATCACTTTAATAATTAAACAATTATTAAATTGTAAAATAATTAACTGGCATAACAACGGTCAAACGATCGACTCTGATTTATATCTGATTACCATTGGTTAGTAAGATAATAGTAGTTGGGCGGTATATATACTCTTAGTAATACGGATTATGATTTAGGAAAAAAGTAATAGATGATCGTACTATGGCGTATGAAGCAACGAATCATGATTAATGATTAATGAATACCATTGTGGGCTACTATTATAAAAGAGAGCTACAAAGAAATCATGAGCATTCATAACATTATTCGCTGGTTCCTCGCGCATGCCTCAGCGTATTGGTCCATCAAGAAACTTTGAGCGGGAGGTCGCCTTTCATCTTTCTCTTGGGCCCGTGTAAGAGGACTATAGCAGGAAAAACGGCAATGAGGAGCCATAAAAAAAATGAAGTACAATGCATCCTGATCCACAAGGCTGAGTAATATTTGGAAGACGAAACAAAAGGTACTATGGTCTCGAATTTAGGGGAGAAGAATAGGTGGACATAGAACGGCATGGCTGTAAGGGTTGTCAAGTGATTCCGGATCACTCACGGAGACGGGAGAGAACACCAGTACAGAATAAAAGTACTTAGAGAAAGACGATTGATAATAATATTATAATATTCGACCCGAAGAACATTAACATATTACGTTAATGTTTCCCGGGTCGAACAGACTTCAATACATGGAAACTGAATTTTTGTTTTAAAATTTTCAATTTTTATCCATAATTGTACAATTTCGATGAGGAATTATTATTAAATATTAATGCCGATAGTTTTTGTCTTTAAAATAAAATTTTTAATAAGTCTGTTTCTTTTGTTTATAATTATTTACTATACTGTTATATAAACACGTTTTTTTTTTCTGTTATACTAACAAACTGACAAAAGAGCAACTGTCGTAACAACGTAATAAATACTGAGCTATTAGTAAAATATAATCATGAGCATCTTCAGTTCATTTAGAATGAGCCATATCAAATATCAAACCACAAAGGCGCATATATAACAACAATTCGACATTGAAGTCGCTTAATCATCATATATTCAGGGAATCCCGGATCTAAGATGAGAATTGCTAATGCGGCCACAGATAACCTGGTAAAACCAGCTATGGCCTTAAATAAACATGATCCATCACCATGACTGAATAAATTTTTATCAAATCCTCGACTGACTGGTTATGTTGTGATTATATTATATACATACATATATATATATATATATATATATATATATATATATATATATATATATATATATATATATATATATATATATATATATATATATATATACACGCACGTAAAAAGTGATACTAAAAGCTATGCAAAAACTCCGAAAATTCAAAACAATGTAAATATTTCGTAACCAGCGTAGGCTCCGGCACCGGGGAGGGGGAAACAAGGTATTTATCTGCCCAGTCCTCCCCATATTACTTGTTAACATGCCAGCCGGTGTCTGTCCAATTTGATCCGTATGT
Organism: Rhaphigaster nebulosa; assembly: GCA_948150685.1. Classification (NCBI taxonomy): domain Eukaryota; kingdom Metazoa; phylum Arthropoda; class Insecta; order Hemiptera; family Pentatomidae; genus Rhaphigaster; species Rhaphigaster nebulosa. The sequence continues at coordinate 80,569,390 of OX411310.1, forward strand.
GTCATATAATGCTACTGATGACGGTGTATGAGGTTCTATTCCATATTATCACGTTACACTAACTTCGCCTTCCCACAATATTTCTTAAGTGCCGGCGCTTATAGTTAGCATGTCTATTATATGTCTAGATTACAATAAAATGGATGAACAAACTTGTACTACTACAACCCGTAGAGTATCTTGGATTCTGTATTCGGAAAGAAATTACTGTTTCATAAACAGTAGTTTAACAAGGAGGTGATGTGGCCAACATCCACGTTCAAATTACAAGTTATTCCTCTCACCGGTAGTCAGGTGCCCACTTTACAGATACTGGTCGGGACCTAGGAGGATAGAAGAGGATGGAGATAACTAACGTACCCAAATGCATTATGTTGATTGAGACCGGAGAGGGGATGAATTTGGAGTGAGCGTCCACGCCCAATGCACCTCCTACATTAGAGTAAATTTAACAATTTTGGGTTAATTTAAAGTTAAAACAGGAATTCATTAATATTTATTCACTATGAAATTATGATATAATTGATTACTAATTCGTAACTCAGATATTTTATTAACTATTTCGTCACTTACATATTATGATGGAATTTATTACTACTTCGTCACTCCGATATTATGATGGAATTTTTTACTATTTCGACACTCAGGTATTTTCGTCATTCTGGTAATTTGTTAACAGATTCGTCACTGTGATATTTTATTAACAATTTCATCACTCTGATATTATGATGGAATTTACTTACTATTTATCTATCTATTATGAATGAGATAAAGGAAATAGTCAATAAAACAGTGTTCACAGTCCATGTGAACACTTCCATTCACTAATAGCCTTTTTCTCAAAGGTTAAGTCCATTAAAAAGAACAAAATATAACTTAAATGTATTGTCACAAAAAATGATGAAACCGCTTTACCCAAACACCACAGATATAATTAATTTATAGTACAATGCGTTTGAGTCTTTTGTGTTAGTAAACTTTATAAGGTAAATCGAAGAATAGTTGACAATATCTCTTATATGTTCATATGTACTGATTTAAAATTAATGGAAAAAAAAATCTGTAGTTAATAGATAAATAAAAGTTGAGATACTGGACACATTTAGAGCAGCCCAAGTCAAGTATCTTGATTTGTTAATTCCATTTAATAAATCAAGAATATAGTTGGAACACATTCACATCCTTACTCTAATTTTAAAAAAGATAAAAGTAGAAATAAATGGAAACAATGATTTGTGAAATAAAACTCAAGGTTTTCGTTGGTTCCGATGAGATTTATTCGAGCAACCGTATACATAACAAGTAACCATAATGATTAAAAGTTAAGTCAAAACACCAAATGCCAAACAAACAATCCTCAAAAGATGAGGCGCCTCAATATGGCCGCCCAAGCAGGTTAATCCCCATCACTCGACCTCAGTGATTAAATACCTTATTTTCCGATGTATCATCTCCATTACCCTTCCATCCTCGTCGGTTGGGACCAATGAGGTTCTTCAGCCCGAGACTATGGTAGCCGTCACGAAATTAAGTACTTGTGACCCACAAGATTATGTCCATAGTTACAAATTTTTTTTTTTTTTTTTTTTTTTTTTTTTTTTTTTTTTTTTTTTTTTTTTTTTTTTTTTTAGATTTACAATGGAAGAACTAGCACTTCATCTCAGACTGCACAACAAAAATGTTCTCCGAAGCTGCAAGGGATTTTAAAGGATTTGGGAAGCCAAGTGCATCAAGTTCTTAATGTCGTGATTACTATAGGAATATGTCAGACTGGGAGATAAAAAAAATAATTGTACAGTAAATTATTGAAAGTACAGAAAATTCTTCACTTAGTATTATACTTCCAATGGTTAACTCTAAGGGAGATTTTTTATTTTAAACCAACAAGAGTGCAATAACATGGACAGACTCTAGTCTCCTCTGTCCATCCCTAATTCCTACTATACCCGATAGAGGGAAGTAAAGGTAAATATTTTATATTAATACTCTGGATTTGGAGATTTAGAAAGGCCATTATTTACTTTTTTATGTAGGTGGGAGGAGGGAGACCGATTATATCAAAAGCAGAAACATAAAGTTGACAATATATCGACTAGCGAAGATTTTTTTTCTAAAGTAAAATACTGGGGTTGAACTTATAATAAACCAATGATTCAAATCTTTTGAATGTTACACAAGAAAAATATTTAATTTTCATTCTGTCCAGGCAGCCGATGAAAAACCTAAACCTTATGACCACTATCCATATGCCGAGGAGGCATATAACTTTTTATACGAAAATTTACTTACTTATTTAAATTTATTCATTCTTAATTGTTTAAATAAATTAAATCGCAAAAAAGCCTTTTTTAAAATTTACTTTATTCAAAGACTTCAAGTCCTCAACGCGTCAAGGCAATACGGGTTAGACTGCAAATATTCATGGGTTGCTCTACTGAATGAGCAAGCCATTTTAAGTGCCGTTGAAGTGATGGGGTCTGGAAAGGAAATTCCGAAATAGTCATCCTATAATGAAATAGTCATCCTTACTTCTGAGTAAGTCAAAAGTAAACAAATATTTTCAACGAAACTATCCAGGAGAACTCTATAAATAAAATATCTGACTTGAATCCCGAGCAGGCTTTATAGTGTTGTAAACGATATTGCAAATAGCATTATTTTAACTTCAGCTAAAACATTATTGAAATATTTAAATTGTATATGCTAATACTGGTATACATCATGTCGTCTAACATGGAGAGTGTTTGTCCTTGCCTTTGGCATCTTAACTTAATGATTTTTTTACCAGTATCATCCATAGAAAATCTAGATACAGCAATGAAAAAAGCCATATATTTGTTCAAATATTTACATAATAAAACAAATATCTGTTATTAGGCAATGTATCTATACTCTGTAGATGAGTAGCCAATATCACTGCACAAGAATCGTTAGAAAAAAAAAATCAAGATATAGATGAATCATTATTATTGCCCCGATAATAAAATGTCGGCATTAAAATAAATTCTTGATCGTCAAACTTGTTTAGAGCATGCAATTTTTATTTTAGATTTGACAAGAAATTGAACAAATCTCTGGACATTGATAGTCAACAAGGGGCTGGATGGGTTCGTGGATGATCATGGTACTTATATTAAAGTTTTCATGCTGTGTCAATATATGCTTTAAATTCTTTTAATATTTACTGGCAATGTCAGAAACTGTAAGGGTGTACACTGTACAGTACATAGGTCCAGGTGTATTGCATCATTGTCAACTATTTACACAACACTTTAGAGGAAGGAGTGTATTCTTTGGATGAAAGATGTTTCAGCAGAACCCCAAAGATTTAAATATTCCAGAACGTTTTGAGTATTGCTTTATACAGAGTAAGTTCCTTAGTTGAAGATAATCTTGAACGCCTGCCAAGTAACCTGTATCGAGTTCAGTCTACGGATTATCTATGCCAGAGTCTCTTGCTTAATTAAAGTCCCAAAATAAATAAATATAGAGACAGCCAAATTATTAAAATAAACTTAAGGAATGAAAAAAATGTACATACTATTACTCGTATATAACTACTATATTTTTATGTCATTCATTGTTACGAGACGATTCATGGAGATTAAAAATAACAATATGCTCTAAAATGATTTTGCACAGAAAATTATAATATTTTCTAATCCCTTATCTTGTTTCCCTTGTTTTTGCCGACTTATTTTAACAAACTATCAACGAAAGTCAAAAATAATTAAAAAAATGTTACATGGCAACATCTTATTCCAAAAGTTTCGCCAAGCGAAATAGCGTATACATCAAAGGTGGGCAGCAATAGGCACATTTTTCTCTTCTTTGCTTTGCACATAGTAGTTAAATTTAAGACTTTCCTATTTCACGGTCAAGTAAGTGTCCACTTATAGAATTATTTTTTCTCAAGACAATCCTATTTTCAGGTTTCTTCAATGTAAAATTATTCTGCGTAATCTCAAAAAAAAAAGTTTTTCTATAACAACCAAAAAATATGAATTGAAAATTCATTAAAAAAAGTCATTAAAAAAAAAAAGGTCTTTGATTTATGGGAAACACAATAACTTACAAATATTTCATATTTAATATACAGCACATTTTAAATATAGGCATGAAATTTCATTGACAACATGAGATTTACACATTTGAAGTTGAAGAAGTAAATGTTCTGAGCACCGAACAAGTTCCGATATTCAATTTAGTAAAGTTCAATCTCGTCTCACTTTAAATCAAATTTAAATTTTGTAAGTTAAAAAAAAAACAGGGAGGGAGGGACAGATGCTACCAATAAGTATTTGTAGTTACATACATGAAAAGCTGCCACGATTTAATTTGCATAGCTAAATGTTAAAAAAATGGAGATAAACATTTTTATAAACACGCTTCACCTGCAAAATTCCACTTTTTCATATTGTGACACTTCTTCTCTCAAGCCAACGATATACTTTTTTTCAATAATACCGAAATTGAAAATATTTTTTATATCATATCAGATACTATCCAAGTTTCAAAGTTTAAAAACAATACTTAATTATAATTTCAATCTAAGTTAAAAACTAATTATTATTATTATTTAAACGCATATAAGCGGCAAAATAATTATAAGTTTTCGCTTGTTTATTTCTACTTCTTAGTATTTCTTTTACAAACATTTTCTGGTGGCAGTTCCTCCCCTCCCTCACCCCGGAGATACCCATCTACGTCTGTAGTAGTGACCCCTTTTGATCTTACAAAGAGTAACTGCAGTTCCAAAGAAAATCCGATTGGGAAGGAGGACAATAAGGAAAGGAAGAGCCAGGGGCCATCTGTATTCCTCCTTCCCTGATTTTCATTCCAACCGTGTCCTTTGAATAGAATTTATAGTGCGCCAGTAGCAGGCTCTGTATCCAATACCTTATTCCACACAAATACCTTTCGCGGTATAGAACCCGGGACAGCGCTCTATCATGAATAATTTCTTCTTTTCTCGAGTACTCTATCAATAAACCATACTACTGATGTTATTTTGAATGTTACATTTGAACTTTGAATAAATAAAAAAGTTCAATTTTTTTATTTCGCGTAAAACATTCAGAAGCAAAATACAATACCAAAATGGTTCACCTTTCACTTACTGCAACAGATATGGCGTTATCTAACAGAAGGCGAAAGTCGGTTGGAACAAAGGTTATTTAACAAATTCTCACGGGAATGAGAACTACACACTGAATATATAATTTGGGATGGTGTAATTGGTTTAATCTAAAACCCAAATCTATATTGCCGTGGCCAAACAATGAGACTTCAAAATTTTATTGGTATGTTATTTCCTGATTGAGAATCACCCTTAAAAAGAAATTATGTAACAACAGTATGATTGGATGATATATATACCAATACAATACAATATATATATATATATATATATATATATATATATATATATATATATATATATATATATATATATATATGTATTTTCTGTAAGATTTATCTTTGTCCATCAACTACTATATTCCAATTCACTGCTCATACCTCTATAATTTATTTGTATGGTTCTACGTACTCCACTTGATCTTTGAACCAATGACTGTAAGATTGACTGCTGTACAGCCCATCTATATCTCCTCGCTTAGAAACTGTGTGACGTTGGAAACTGGCGACGAGTTACACCATATGTTGTTCAAAAGAACATTTTTAATAATTCTACCTTGTTTTCCAGGGTTCCATTTAGTGGACTTGGTCTTACAGCAAACGAGAACAAGTTGTACTGCGGTGATGTACATCACAAGTTGAGGATTCATGAGATTATAAAATTCAGTATAGTCCAATAAATTAATGCTCATAAGGAAGGTGTAGACGGAAATGAATGGACGACCTAGATTGACTTAAGGGATTTGCTTGGACTAGTTAAGAAGAAAATATGCTAAAAGTCTCCGGATTTAGGAGCAGAGGCAAAAAGAAGAGGAGGAAGTCATGATTTTTCGTTTTTCTTTAATACAATGATAGTTGGTCGTAGCTTAAAATGTTTTATTTGAAAAATTAAAGGTCATTCAATTTCATACAAGAATGATCCTACTAAATTTTCTTATCTGCTATAATTTAAGAAATATTCGCTCTTCAAAGTACCAATGGTAAAGACGATAAAAGGAAAAGTGCAGTCCAGTTGCCGTGAGTCAATAATGATACTTTTTCAATTTTTTTACTTTCAAGTGCCTATATTTCTTTAACTATAACAGATAAGAAAAATTAAAAGGAACATTCTTGTAGGAAATTTAATGCTCTTCATTTTGTTTACTGTAATGTTTTAAGCTAGGACCAACCGTTTTCGAGATATAAACGAAAAAACAAAAAACATGATGTTCTCCCCCTCCTCTCTTTGCCACTGTCCCTAGATCCGGCGGTATGTTTACCTCTAACCTATTCCAAACAAAGCCCTCAAGTCAATTCATTTTCGTCTACAAGGCTTTCATTGGCTGGCCTGGTAGTAAAATTCTCAGTATAGGTTAATAATACGTAAATTTTATGTGGATAAAGCTTATATAATAAATAGCTTTAGTTGGGATGCTCTGTGTCTGACGACGAACATTAATAAAGAATCGAATTATTACTAGTTCCCATTTACTGTATCATGGAGGCATTTCAACTGAAGCAATTTATAGCAAAAAAAATAAAAAACGAGATAACATGTTTCCCTTAACACCAAAAACATAGAATCTTGAAAAGGGGACTCTAGTAAGTTTCACATGTTTGTTACTTGCTAGCTAGTCCTTCAGTTTTTTTAATTATTTTGGAAAAACAGAAAACAAATAGTTTTTTTTCCAAACACGTATTTTGAGCATCGAACGTATTTTTGTTACTTTCCCTTATCAATATATGAAATATAAGGGGAAGTATTGCAATCGTGAAAACTTACGAATTCGAATTTTAAATGGAAATACACGTTTTAAGATACCCTGAGTCAAACTAACAAAGTCTAGCAAAATGACCTGATTGTGTGTGTATGCGAACAGCCTAGATCAAAAACGAAAAGTTGTACGACACTGAAATTACGTATTTAAGGTAGATATGCGCCAGAGATGTTACAGCAACTTTTTCGTCACAATCGACTAACCCGAAATGCCACTTTATATCATAGATTTTACACTTTTTTACAATTTTTACGAAAACTGCTCAAACGATTTTGATGAAACTTACCTAAATTCTTTTCTTTAACTTTTCATATATATAGTAAATGCAGGGGAAAAAAGTTATAATGAAAAGAATATTTTATTTGAGAATAATTCAAAAAGTATACATTTTATGGGAAATTATGTATGAACTAATATGAAAGGCAATTAAGTTCTCTCAAAAACAAAAAAGGGATCATCGAAATCGGATTAGTACTAGCAAAGATTACGCTGCATCAAGGACAAAAGGACCCTTGATGGAAGCTGAGCGCGTCCGAAACGAAACGGATGCGAACGAACCTCTTCCCACCAATCCGTCAACCTGTTGTCAGCAATACGCTCTGTAATAATGCAATACAATAAAAGTAGAAATTAACTTCATAGTTTATACTTTAACATTATTTAATGGAAACAAAATGCTTCCATTAAAACTAAACCGAAACTTTTAAAATATATTTTCAGCTTGACAAACAAAAATATATAGTGTACAGAATCGTTGTACTAAAATGATTTACAAACTATTTTATTATACTTTTGTGAGAGAAGAAGTGCATGCTTATGAGTTTATTTCAAGTAGAATTTATGTGGACTCTTTAAAATCATGTTAAAAATATTATTATAGAGAGGAAAGGGAAAGTTGTGTGATGCGCGCACCGTACCATTTTTTTTTAGCCACTTATCATGTATTTGTCTTATCTCGGCTTACTTGGAAGCTGATTTGCTTTGCTTTTCTTATCAGAGTCTCAGCGAATTTCTCTAAGTCATCTTGTTTACTTCCAAGGAGTGCTATATCAACTTCACAGCCGATAATCTTATGCTCCGTTCTGACATAGACCCGTTCACATTACCGTAATATTGCTCTTATCCATTTTTGAAGTGGGCTCTAGTATCAGCGCCTAATATTCCAATCTCCCAAGAAAAAGTGAGTCAGAACATTGCTTGACGATTACGAATCACTAAATCAATAAACAGATAAAGCGAAATTATTGTAAGCACAATCCCCTACTAAATTGCTTCCTTAGGTGGAGCGCAGGGTTTCCTATGCCGATAAATATACATCCATCTTATATATATATATATATATATATATATATATATATATATATATATATATATATATATATATATACACATATATATATTATAATTTACACGTTATATATAGTGTATCATCAATATTTTAATTCAATAAGTTCAATCACTAGTATTTTCGCGAAAACGAATCTTATTATGTAAGCTAACAATTTTAGTTAGGATATCCGAAACTTTGGTATTTGTATTAAAGCGTTATATATTCTCTTGGTCGGAGTAAAGCTATTACGTACAAAGCTATGATACAGACCACAAAACAGGAGGACTGGCATAGTTATATGTTATTCCTTTTGCCTAGATCGTCGGCAGAGAGTAAATCCAAACTTATCAAATATTTTGGTGATGGGGGATGGATTCCATATCATTGGAACTCAAAAGCCACAATTGTAATAGAATTTATAACACTTAAATATCTTCGGTACCTCACATATTTGCAACTATCTATTTTTCAATTCACAGAAATTGCCGATTTTGCGTTCATGCCAAATAATTTTAATAACAACAACTTTCGTTGAACTCATTTTGTGATTTTAAAAAAAATTTAATTTCGTGATTAAAAATTCTATTAATTGTTAATGATTGTTCAGTTTTTTACTCAAAGCCCGCTAAGCACATGGGAACAACCTTTCGGGGGTAACGCCCAGGAACCGGTCGTTGTTCTTATCTCTTAACAGTTACAAAAAAAAAAAACATAAACATTTTATGTAGTTACATTTACTCGTGACCTAATAATAATTACAAACAATTACAATGGTAATATAGATATGTTATTTATTTATATTTTAATTAATCTACAAATATAAATGTTCATTTAAATATATATATATATATATATATATATATATATATATATATATATATATATATATATATATATATATCACAGCCTTGAAATACTTGAATTATGTTTGAATTTTTTCAGGCTATATCGCTGGACATCCCCAAAAAGTAATAATATATATATATATATATATATATATATATATATATATATATATATATATATATATATATATATAATTACTTTTTCAGGGTGTCCAGCGATATAGCCTGAAAAAATTCAAGCATAATTCAAGTATTTCAAGGCTGTTAACTGTAAAATTCAAGGCGCTTTTTGCCAATTTATTGGTTAAATTTAAAACAAATTTGGAACCATGAAATGCTGCATTTGGTCGACACATGATAAAATGTACACAATTCGGACTTTAGAATGATTTCGAATAAATATAAACTTGGCAATCCTTTTCATTCTACCGACCGAACGGAACCGATTAACGTATTATAAGAAGACGAGAATAAATCAGTTGAAATTGAGACTCGGAGCTGTTATGAGCTAATACATTATTTTACCGTTCCATAAAATCCATAATTCACTTAGCGACAGATTGAGCGACTCGATAAGGTGAGACATGACATAGCACCAGTACGTATTTGAAAGAGAGGGACTGATGGACAAAATTCAAGGAATGGGAATTTTTCTCATTAGAGATGGCTAGGAGAACTACTAGAACTAAAAACTAAACTAGACTAGAGAACTAAAAATTAAAAAAAAAAATTTAAATTTAAAGCATACAAATTTACACTAGAATTGAATGAAACGAATATTAAACTACCAGATTATTTAATAAAATTGAGATTGGAGTAAAAGAATTTCATTACTGATGCTGATGCCATTGTCAATAATTGAATAAAATTTGATTGTTAGCTAACCTTTCAAATTTTCTGTTATAGGCTACCTGTCTACAGAGAAATATGAATGTTGGACAGGTGTGCAAATAGTACCAGAGGGCGAAATTATGAACAAAATTTAATTTAATATTTACGAACCATTCAGGTTTAATTACATACGGTTTGTTGAAGTGTTTCCATATACTTGATAAACAAATACAGTTGAATAATCAGAGTTAATAAAGTTGATAAATCATCGAATTACAGTAGCATTCAATGGAACTTTTAAGACAATCAATTTTTAAAATCATCATTAATTTTTTATTTTTTAATCCATACCCATAGTTTCTTATATTTTTGTATGATTTATATTTTTTTCTCCAAAAAAAGAAAAAGAAAACAAGAATAAAATAAAAAGAAGAAATTCTTGATGATACTAAAATACGACTTATATGGTGCGTTACATTTAAATTTGTGTTTTTTTAAATATTTGAACCTTAAACAATAAAAAAAAAAAAACCTCAGTGGAACACGAAAAAACAATCTTAATAATCGACAAAGATACAAAGACCGCATCTTTTATTTTTTATTTGGTGGTAGTAATATGGAGTATGGATACGTACACAGTGACATAAACAATTGAACTTGCAAAATTTATTTGTAAACTGCACATAATTGACAGGAATTTACCACAAATGACTCTCATTTTAAATTTATGAAACAAAAGATTTACGTAGGTTCATAAATACTTCGAAAAATAAGGACGAGTTATAAAAGAAAATTGGATTTATTGAAATAGGTACAGATCCATATTGTTTTATATTTTAATTTTTTCCGTTCCTGTAAAAATGAAAATTACTTAGGCATCATAAAAACTAAAATAAACAAATACAAAAAGAATTTAAGACTGGGATACGGATTTAATGTAAATAACCTGAAATATGTGTAAAAGTAGGTATTTGAATATATTATATCACCCCTCTCGCATAGAAGTTCTACCAATGACAATATGTGAAGAGACGTCATAATACAATAGGACAATGATGTCTAATATTGTTAAAATATTAATATTTAAATAGTATAATCAATTTTGGTTTTTAAGTTAAGTAACATTTCTGACAGGCGTGAATAAAAAAATTAGTAGTTACTAAATACTTTCTTAGTGTAAATTTTGGTATCTGATTTTTTATTTATTTAATTTTTTATAGATCTGATACAATGCATGGAAACAATAATATTTAATCATGTAAACATCGATATAGAGAATGTATGATACATAATGTTCTATTAAAGGTTCACAACAGGTGAGTATTTCGCATAGCAGTCCATATACAATCATAAAAGTACAATGATTAATTTTATATATTAATTATATCGACCAGAAATTCAATATAATAACTTGAAATTAATTCCATGACCTTTTCCAATAATTGGAGGTTCAGCTTGCTTCAGCAATGAGCGGTAATTGAAATTCGATACTTATAACGAACGGTCCATCAAAACGGCCCATTAAGGGTACAATATAACATTAACACGCACTCTGGCAATTTAGCCTTGATTTTCTAATTGAGGAAATTTTACAAAGGGGTGAATTTCATCAAAGAATTAACGTTATAAAAAAAAATAATTACATGGTTACATCACAAATGTTATTTCATTAAAAACAGTACTGTTTTTAAAACTGGTTTTAAGAAATCAGTTTGTCCTCTCTTATTCTATAAGTATGAACAATAAATGTTTATAAAAAATTAAAAAAAACAGTTTTGAACTTTTGTCTTTATGCCAAGGTCTCGGTTGCTTGGATGGCTGATTTTTTATTTACTATTTTACACTATTATTTACATTTTGTTTTTTACTGGCTTTATAAAAAAATCTTTTCCATATTACAAAACTTTAAAAAAAAGTTAATAAAATGTTTGCATTCATCGATTTTTGTTCTTTATAATTGTTTGTTCCCTCTTCTTTGCTCATTTTTCTTGCATCTCTTGTAGGAATTAATTTGGAGACGATAGAGAAAAATATTGAAATCATCCATTGAGGTAGGCAACATCTCAAAGGTATCGATTCAAAGGGAATATCACAAAATGTTCCATCGTTCACAAAAAAAAAAAAATCAAATGATCATGGGCTGCTGGACTAATAATGAAGGAAAGAATTAGGAAAAGCATTACGAATGTTGAGTGTGTTTTAATGAATAGGTATTCAAAAGCGAAGTGGCAAAACTTTAAATCTGATTTCTCAACATTTTCAATTTTTAAGTTCCTCTATTCAACGGAGGAGAAAGACTAATATTATATCAATCCGTCCACAGAATAAAGAAACGCTCCGTCTTGTGGATGAGAGAGTTAATTAGAGTTATACTTTAAATACAGAACGGGCTACTTCCTCAATTGAATAACGTTGCTAACTCGAAATTCGAATTTTTTGAGTTGCACCTATATATCGCTTATACCTTATTCTAGGAAGAATACCGGCACAACTAAAAAAATTAACAGTTTTCCCATTTTCGTGTAATCGTAATCAACAAGATTTGTGATGAAGAGAGCTACAATAAAATATTCATCGTGTGACCGCTAGAGAGCAGTTTTTTCTTAAACAAAACCAAAAATTTTGGTATAATAATAATACCTTATACAAGCTGCCTCTAAGCATTTACTTGCAAATGGGACAAAGAAAATATTTATACAATTGTAATAAAAGCAGTAATAATCAGTTAAAATTTGATGTGGTACAGCTTTTGGAGTTGTGCCGGTCTTCTTCCAAGTTAGCGAGCGACATGCATCGATATCCGAGTTTTATAAAATCGAACTAAGACAATAATGTCCATTAAATTCATAGCAAAATATACAGCTGTTTTATTTAACAGAACGATATTTATAATATGATATCGAACTTTGACTGAATAATTTTTCTTTTAGTACCGCAAAAGATGCCTTAGTCTGTTTCATCTCCGAGGCTCATCTCTTTCGGTCCTGTACATGCTGTAAACTTATTCTAAGTTTCCTGAGATCTTTTAAGACGTTGTATAGCCTTCCTCTAGGCCTCACTCCAGTTTTCGTACATTCTTCTTGCCTTACTCTCTTCTTCCATTCTAAACAAGTGATGCAGCCTCATGTTACGTTAATTAAGCAAGGGATTCGACCCCAGGCGTTCGCAGCATCCTTTATTAGAGGGTGTAGGAAACCTAGTACCGGGGGATCCTTCCATACTCCCCAGTCTGGTGGGGGGTTTGGGGATATTCTGCACTTCTCTGGAAAATTCTTAAAAGAATATGTTGTCTAAAACGTTTTTAAAATAATTTTTGTGTTAAAATTAAATAAATTTTTTTTTACTCTTGTGCTACAAAAGATATGACTGACTTATTATAAAGTGCCTGTGCACCAGCGGAACTTTCCCTACGCACGCTAATTCATTCACCGTAGCATTGACTTCAAATAAGCCTTTTTCCTTTAAAGTCTGGAAGGATATTTTTATGTGATTTCACCGAAACAACACTTAATTTTCTAAAGAATTCTGGATAAGTTCAGCGATACACTTTGCTTTTATATGAATACTTTATTATTTTGAGCATACATATACTAAAACTTGTAATTTCAGTAATTCATACTTTCAAAGTTCAATCTATATTATATATAGAATGCTAGATGTCCTTTATAAATCTAGGATTGAAGCGTTTTTCAGTTATAAACGAGAAATGGGAGCAAAAATCTTTAAGGTATTCAATGTTTTTTCTTCGAGGTATATATATATATATATATATATATATATATATATATATATATATATATATATATATATATATATATAAAAAAATGCGTTAATTTTTTTTATTATTCTGCACACAAAAAGTGAAATTCCACGAAGCTACTGATAAATGTTATGTGGACCGAAAAAACTCAGAGATGACACTTCCTTTCCTGCGATCAAATTCTTTCAATTTCCCCCACCATTTTTCAAGCTGATGATTCTTCCTTCGGCAAGTCATGTCCCATTGTGTTGGTTTTCTTTATTCCTCCACTTTCGATTCCAGGTCATAACGACGTACTCCAGTTTCCGAAAAAATCTTCGACTATGTTTTAACTATCAATGTCAAAAATCTTGTCCAAAATTTAATAGTTTCTTTCTTTCATATAATATGCATACATCCTATGAGTTTCTGAAATAAGAATCATTTACATGGTCCAGCTACTTAACCCATTAAAGCCTGCCATATAATCTCATCATCCAATATTCAAATTCTTTTCTAAAGAACATCTTATGAGCCGTCTAATAACAATTTCATTCAAACTATGTTAAAAATAAACTATTTTGATAAATTGTGTTAGAGCTTGAATTTACAAACGCATTGAGATCAAAGAAGTAAAAAAAAAATATAATATAAAAATTAGCCAGTAATAAACAAAGAGGAGAAAAAAAATTCTATTGAAAAGATACCAACATGAAAATGATCAACTAATGACTAAAGCCTAGCGTAAGAAAATTCATACAATGTAAATTGATCGTTTCAAGAAAAAAAAAAAAAAATTTCAATTGAATTATTGGAATACCACAATTTTTTTTTAAATACTGGACTAGTAAATTTGAGAGTCAGGTCAGGACAGTCTTTGGACAACATTTCTAAAATTTAAACAATTCGGAGCAATATTTTAACTTCTTTACACTTCGAAATTGATAGAATGACAGATGAATTGTGATAAGAAAAGGTTGCATAATGAGTTCATACTTACATGAAAAATCTATCTGAAAATATAAACCCCTTCTTAGAAATGTAAATTTGCTAATTGACAATTAAAATCGAATTTCTAATAAGAAAAAAGTCGGTTTCAGAAAACATATTAAGTCTTCGATATTTTAGATTTTCACCGCATCTTTTAGATATGCTTAAACATAAAAATCGATTAACGGGATCAATGAAAATGAAATCTGCATTGGTGTTAAACAATTATTTTTGTATAATTTTTTTTTTATACTGGCATTAGTTTCCTGATCCCCTAACAAAAAAAAAAAAAATTACACATTATAAATGAACAAAAACAAATATTTATAGCCAACACAAATTTTCCGGTTGTTAGCACTGCAATATTCAGTTGATATATACTGAAAACAAAATGGTTTGGGAAACCAACTTATGAACGCGGGAATGGCCAATGGATTATTGAAAGTAGTTAAATCACAATCTGTTATTTTCAGATTTCGAATTTGATACTTCTTCTTTGAGTAATCCTCATTAGAATTACGAATTGACATTAACTTCAATCAAGTAATTATTAAATATGATTCATACATAGAATTATAGAGCTCGACAATTACAACGTAGAAATCGAAGAAAGAGATAGAGGTTAGATAGAGAACAAATTTTACACATTCCCAATGAATTGTCTTTCTGGCATGGACAAAGTAATCTTTCAATATCATTATAATGTTTTTAATCTAAAGTAATGTTATTTAAGAATCTGCTTGGGAAGCTTTTAACTTAATAAGGTTCTTAAAAGATTGGAAACGAAATGGATTTTTTTTTCATATTTTAATCCGCGCTTATAAAGCAGATGACTAACAATTAGCAGATGGGCTGAAGTACTTACCAGCTAAGAAACAGGCATCTGAGGCTCTGTTTATGAGGCAACCATGGCTTGAATTTACTGTTTATGTAAGTAGATCCTGGATGACAATTAGCTAATTGTTAGTAAATGACTTTAGACTCCCAGCAAGATGTAGATAGTTTGATTTATTTTAAGTTGTCGGAAATTTGTATGAAATGACAATGGGAGATAAATAAAAGATGAGAAATAATGTTCTGAAGATGAGGTAATATTTCCAGTAAACGTAAACATCATAAAATAAAGTAAAGATTGTATCGGAAGTTATATATTAGCCTTCATTTAAAATATTTGTAAGAACTTTCTAAGAAATTATAAGAAGATAATAAAAAAAAGATAAAATTATTACAAGTTATATGTAGTAATAATAATAAAAAGTAATATATAGCGTCTGTGCCTCCGTTCCTGAGGACAAGGGGGTAAGATACTAGGCAAATAAAACAAAAATTAATAAATAATATATATGTAGAAAAAAAATGAATAAAAGTAAAGAAATATTATGCTTTACTGACATTTTATGAAATATGTTTTCAAAAACTTCAAAAAGATGGGGAGGAAGCAAGTATTTCAACCCTCACGGCTCAACTTGAGTGTTGTAGGAAAGGTGGATTTTAATAGACATAAGTGCATATAGAAATAGAAGGAAAAAATACAGTTTACAAACATTGTAATAAAAATTAAAATAATCCTTTTAAAAAATAAGGAGCTAACTAAAATGATCATTAAAATAATAACACGGATCACAACTATACTGGATAATTATTAACACAATCAAAAGTATTTTGCATAAAGATGAGATATATATTTATAGATATAAGGCATAAAAATAGGTTTTCTATATATAAACGCTTTATTTTTTCTGTAAATAAGATATAGAAATACCATTTCTCTACTTATGTATATCGTCATAACGGTATTCCCAGTAAACTGTTCCTGCTAAAAATAGCAACTGAGTAGCTCTGAGTGTTCCTAGAGATAACACCTACAAAGGAATTTCCCTAACCGATAATGTCAAAAGAAACGTCACTGTAAAAACATGGCATTGGTCATAGTTAAGCAGAATACCACTCCAAAAGATAAGAAACAATAAAGATATGTTTTTTAAATTTAATATAGCTGACATGCGTATTTAATGACATCTTTTATGCATGCTCGCTCAATAAAAAAAATATATACATTATTAAATAAATTGAAAAAAAACAACATAAAAACTCTATACATAATTAAAGAAGCCAAAATCTATAAAACGATAAATGTGGTAGTTTAAGGTCTATGGCAACTGGTACAGAAGTTATTCCATTAGCGAACGCGAACGAAAAACCATCTGTGTCATAAAAACGCTTATCTAATTTATTAGTTGTGACAGGGGCTTATTTTAGGGTTTAGAGAACCAAGAAAGCTTTAGTCAAACCACGGTATTCGCCCGGGCAAGGAACATAAATTTTTTGCACAGAAAGAAATGTGTGCACCAACCTAGAATTTGAACCCGAATCATTCAACACAGGAAGCCTGATAGTATAAGTCCTCGCTCCCCAATATATATTTTATACTATATATCAAACAGGAGAAGATAATTCATAAAGGCACTATATACAAATTAGCTGAAGGCACAACTTACGCTTTGTGAGCCTTAGGGAGTATTCACAAGTTCCGATTTATGGAGGGGGCGTCTGACTACAGGAAGTGTAAGATCCGACTCCGATAATAATCGGACGGTGTGAAAACGCCCTTACAGTTTAATGCCAATACTACTAAAGAACGTACACTCCACTCAACTTCGAACATCGTCTATATCCGTATCAACAGAATTACTTTCATCAATTTCTTTCTATCGTCTCGACCTACCCCTCTGGTTCAATGCTTATTGTATTTCTAATAATTCGTTCTTCATTTAACCAAAATAATTTATCGCCGCAATTATGTATTCCAAAACTCCTACTATAAAAGTTCCTAAATACTGAGTTCCAGTTAGTGTACGGAGTATTTAAACACAATACGGTTCTCCAATCTAATAGATATTAATTAAACAAATTAAGGTTTGTAAATTGCTATACTTTCAAGAGAAATCTTACCTTGCGGTTGATCGGTGAAGGACCGACATGGGTGATACTCTGCCTCGAATAGACTCGAATGCGACTCCTGCTCTGGAACAAGTTGGTGAGGAAGAGACGGGACAGACTGTCAACGGAGGATACGGTTGCCAGGGCCCTGAAGAAGACGGACCTTTTCTTTTTGCGGGGAGAGAGCTGCTTGCAGGTAGGAGGCCGCATTGTCGACTGAGCTCGTCAGGAATCTTATCTTATCAGGAGCTACTCAGTTCGTGTGGCTCTCAATGATCCATTCCTTATAGATGACTAATACATTTTTTTAAACAATTAATCCACTTCATACTCATAGATTTGGATTTTTACGTGATTCTGCGGAGGGTAGGATATAAGCAAAGATTTTTGGAGTTGGCAAAAACGAAACTCCGAAGAGTAAAAGTTTGTTATTATTATTTCATTTCATGACTAAGCTCAATGCTACTAGAAAATACAATGATCTTTTATTTTTTTTGATTTTTGAAAGCTCCATGGGATGTGGGGTTGATATTTAGGGAATAATGGTGTTGGGGACTCTTCTACTGCATTGGATGCGTTCTGAGATGTACGAAATAATTTGGGAGTCTGTTTCTAGTGATGGGGCTCTGAGTCTTGTGTCAGTCCCGTTAGTTTTCTTCAGTCTAGTCTAAGGCATTTCATATTTGTTTTCCACTTTTGTGGCCGTCCTGTTGGGGTCAGGACACCTGAATAATGGATTTGTCGTATATTTGAGGCAATAAACAAATTTGATATGTCTCTATTTGATAAAGTCTGTTACTGCCGGTAGTTGGAGGGATATATAGAGTAAGTCGGTTTGTTCTCTGTAAGTTGGTGTGTCTCACAATTCGTCTCAGCACGATGTTCTGAAACTGCTGGAGTTTTGTTACGGTTATATCTGCCAATATCGGCGCTCGAATATGGTTAGCCTGTAAGACTTGGCCTTCATCAACCTGGTCTTCGTATGGCAATGGACAAATAGAATAGAGTCAGGTGTTTGTCGAGAGTGACACCCAAGTACATTATGCTGTTTGCCGGCCTATTTATTCTACTCACTACCCTATAGATCTCAGGGAGAGGGCGCTCGTTCTCTGGAACAAGAAAATAATACAGTTGGTCTTCTTGGGATTAACTGTAATATATAGTCCTTCCAGTTTGTTTCAGATCTTCTCACAAGCCTCTTATACCTGTTATTTATAGCGTTTAGGGAATTACTGTAGATCGCTATATCATTAATAAATCGCAATATCTACAATAGCTCTTTTATGCCTCGTTCCAACAGTTCCAACCGTGTACATTGAGAACAGTATTGGGGACGGCACAGACTCATGAGTGACACCGCAGGTGAGTTCGACGTCTCCGGAAACCGCCTCGCCGATCCATAACCTGATTGAGCGGTGCTCCAGAAATGGATCACAGAATCACAATAGTTTACAAAGCTGCTAGAGTAATTCATTGTCCTGAAGTGCCTAACATAGAAGCCCATGGGTCTCTCAGTCGAATGCCTACATCCGGTCTAATGAAATCATTGTGGTCAATTCGTTATTGGACATATTTTGGCTTACTTCCGCTTGAAGTTTCACCAGGTGATGATCCGAGCAGAGGCCTCCATGGAAGCCGGTGTTCACGGCTTGGATTAATGCTATTTCCGAGCAAGAGGTTTTGAGATTTTAATTTAGGATAAATTAGAAGGTTTTGAAATTAAGGATAATTTTCTCAAATACCTTGCCCATGTGTGGATATAAGCCGTCTTCGTGGGTTTCAACAGCGGAGAGAGTCAGTAGCAGAGAGGCAGTATTTGTACAAATTGATCAAATGTGGTATACTTCTTCTAGACAATTGCTTCAGCAATAAAGTCTGAATCCCATCCATGGTGTGGGGCTTCATATTCCCTTGTACATTTTTTTTTATTTATTCTTTCCATCCGTTTATTTCAAGTTGAATTCAAATACAATATTTACAATACAATAATGATATATATAGAGTTTGCGTAAATTTCCTTTCATTACCTGAGGGTTCCTTATTCAATAATACAATGTCCGCTGTGTGCAGCGGTTTCATAGTCTGACATTGACCCCCACTTATTCACGGAGAATGGGAAGGAACCATTCTGCTGGTTCTGGAACATGCAAGGGGCATGACTGCAGAGTCCGGACCCCTTCCCTCGGCGAGCATGTCGACCAATGGATTTTGCCTTGTCACCTTCTTGGCCTGGGTGATGGAGCGATGTCTCTGAACAGTGGGTTGGCACAGGCCTTCAGTCCATCAAAGAATTTGATGTGCCTCCGTCCTAAGTATTCTGGCGCTGAGGGTACTTGGAGCTCCTCATAAATTGTTGCAGTTCTCGCTCGTTGGAGAGATCCCCCTGACGATCCGCCTAAGAACAGAGTTTTGTAAGCTCTGTAATCTCTTTAACGTGGTTTCATACTTGCGCCGGAGGAGCGGTGGACCGTAGAGTATAGTTGGTCTGAGGATGGCCTTGGCATCTTCAGCCACAGGCGACATAAGCAGATAGTAGAGCCTATGCGACTGAGGTTCTGAGGACTGAGGTGAGGGTTCCACGGACGATCCGCCGAAGAACGGAGTTCTGCAGCCTTTGTAAGGTGGACTTATACATGTGCCGGAGCAGCGGCGCGCCGTAGAGCAAGGTTGAAGTGAGAGCTGCGGCGGCAGAAGCAGGTAGTGAAGCCTATGCAACTTCAGCCGGGCCAGTTCGATTCTCTCCCTGACGTAGCTGGAGAAGGTGAGGTGCCTGTCTAAAGTGACGGCAAGGTAGAGAATGAAAAAAGAAGACCCGGCCTCTCTCCCTCGTATAATGATCTCTTTGTAAATATATGTGAACATATTGTATAATAAAGTCGAGAAGGGGCAAGAAAAAAAAAACTAAGCACGTATAATACCTATAATGTCGTTTTGACTAAAGTAAAGAATGTGATAAAGATAAAAAGTGGATAAAACAGGCAGAAACAAACCACATTTTCATTTTTCTTCAAATTTTCTTTTAATCTTATTTAGTATACTTCTATAAGTAAGATTAAGGCTTGTAAACCAACTACCTATAAGTTAATGACAACTAACTATTAGACCAACTTTATCTCATCTATAACTAAGGATGGTTTTAAAAGCTCAAATACTATTATTGCATTCTATACGTCGTTAAGTATGGCAGAATGTATTATTTCTCAATAAAAACAGTTTTTTCCCGTTCAATATCAAGGCTTGGATGCTAACACTCCATGAAAGATGGCAGAAATGTCGCATCCACCGAGAAGATGGACCCACCGCCCGATTCCTAACAGAAACGCATGGAAGTCCCGGAAAACATAGGGACAAAACAATCGGTAAGACAATATGATTTTTCACGTCATTCTTAAGTTTATAATATTATAAATAAATTAAATACATGTACATACATAAAAGTTTTTACACTATATTAGTGTACATGGAGATTGTGTAGATACCATCAATACTGGCATTCTACTGCCTAATCAGCTATAATGATGCTGTTCCGGACATAAAGCTATTAGCGGTGGGCTCCCCTGAGATGAGTCAATTCCTGGAATCCCGGACCCAGAGGAACATAGAGATAAGCGCGTGTCTAATTCAATTTAATCAGTCAGTAGTGCATATAGATAACTAAAATATACATTAAGGACAATAATATTATATTAAAAATAGGGGAAAAAAAACCTTGGGGAAATAGAGACTAAAGGAAAATAAATAGAAGCAGGAAATTAAAAGGATATAGGAAACGAAACAAAAAAAGAAAAAGAATACGAAAATAAGAAGTTTTTATATAAATACAAAAAATAAACTAAAATTAGAAACAAAAATGAAATTCTCTTCCAGGAGTAAACTTGGAATGGTGCTGCTACTATGTAGCTTTTTAAATCATTCATGGTAAGACAATCGACCCTGAACTCGAGGGACGGAGTCTGGCTTTGGCAGAAAATTTATTTTCACACATATCAGGCGTGGAACGACATAGACATAGACTAGACACCCCTAGGGCCCACTCGGTCTCTATAAAGAGGTTACATGACCCCTTATTGGGTTGATGGAAATAACTGCCTGCTGGCCCATGAACTCCTCAGAAATAGTACGTTCTAACAAAATATTGAGTCCAAGACCCTTCACGAGTTGTAGTGGTACAGATTTTTATTGTCGCATTTCGAAAATAATAGACTGCATCGAAGTTCATCGATTGTAATCAAGCATCGTAAATAGTCAAGCATTGTAAATCTGTTTCATGACACTTGAACACGGTTTTGGGAGTTGCTGGGATGTCTTGATATATATATATATATATATATATATATATATATATATATATATATATATATATATATATACATATATATAAAATAAATGTTTTCGTCGACCTTCAGATATTATATTAATAATTTTAGACTTTAAGTTGGGTCAAAAACAGACGACTTTCAGATTTTATATTAAAAGTTGTATTCTTTAAATTGGGTCAGAGACAGACTAAAAACGATTTACTCATTTCTTAAGCTATTATATTCTAGGATATATGAACTTTCGATACCCAGCTATATGCACGGGATCCTCTACAGCCCTGGAAAAATTTAAATTACACTATATTGGTCACATCTCACTTCAAATCCGTCTAGTGCAAATAATTTAGTTTTAAAAAATGAGGTTGTGTTAGAGAAGTCCCTTTTGAATGTCTTAATTTTTCTCTCATCCCCTCCATTTAGATATTTTCAATTTTGTTATTTGTTTTATTAATATTTGGTAACAATATCATTATATGTTAATAAGCAATTGAAATCCACGGTATCTAAATTTCAGTGTGCAATAAACCGCAAATAACAGAGAAACATGGCTACACTGTAGCCATGCCAGAAGCGCAGTTCATTTAAGAGATACCCAAACAGATGTGACATGGGAGCACTAGCCCAGGGGTACTTACTATCTGTAGTGGCTATTAGGTCGAGTCAAAGAGGAAGGTCGTTAATTTCGGCAACGCCCACATTATTCTAACTCACAAACAGGCATGTATCCACTTGTATGACGCTGCATGCGCATTTCTCTCCATAAGCTACAAACGCCATTATTCAACATTGTACCATACAAAGATTGTTGAAGGGATTTCCGAAATTAAAATAAAGGAATCTGATTATTAGTAGTACAACACTTAATTATAATGCGAAGGTGTACAGAAAAGGATATTAAGAACACATACTAAAAAGATGCAAATTATGTATTAGTACAGACACATATATGACTGTAATAAGTATATATGTATATATGACTATAATAAGACAGAATATGCTCTTTATGTTAATAATTTTTTAGCTGTTTTTCAGATGTTTCAATGTTTTTCAGATAATGATTCTCTTTCTTTCTTTATCCTTATTTTATTATATTTTTTCTGTATCATATTACAATGTAAATTTATAGGTTGTTACAAAAGTCCTTGTGCATGAACACGACCCTCAATTCCAACTCTCATAATTAATCCTATAAGAATGTTTTTGTTCCTACTATTTATGCCAATGTTTACTTCGACTAATCCTTTAATTCCTTGTGACTTCAGCTTGCTTAATGGGGTCATTTACATTTTTAAAACGCACGTGCAATGTCAGAAGAAAAAAGCGTGAGTCACGGTCTTTTGAGCCTTTACTTAAAAAAAGTTTAAACGCAAGGGCAGCGGCCGAAGAAATATGTGCCATAGAAGGAGAGTCAATTATCCATCGAAATACTGCCGTGCTTTTTTGGTTCAAGCGCTTCAACGATGGAAATATGAGCCTTATATGGAATGTGAATACTGTTTCATGAACTTATTTCCTTTTTCTCAAAGATAAATTTCATTAAAAATAACAAAATATAATTGAATCCTATAGTCGTAAAAAATGATTACCTTACCCAAACACCACATAATTGTGTATTTAGGGAAAATTTTTTGTCAGACTTAACTCGGCGAAGCAATTGAGTATTTTTGAAGTCAAGCAGTCCAGCATGACAAGTACTGGGATAGGTGACTCTGAAATAGGGCGGTTCAATTAAAAAAAACAAAAACAAAAGTAAGTACAATTTTTTTTAAATAGCCTTTCTTCACATACAAATGTTTCCTAAACTGTAAGCTTGACAGCATGACAGTGCAAGTAAATTTAGTTTTAATGATGATATTTTTTGTACATCAGTACCAACATTGAAACGGGGCTTGGCTTCGATATTTTAAGGGCTACTACTTCTTCAATTCAAATGGCTGCTCATATTTTTTAGAAACTTTAAATAACCTTGATGGCGTTACGTTAAAGAAACCTGAGATTCCATGTTCGTAACAAAGCAAAATAATAAGCTCACGCCATATTTTTATTGATAACGTTGATCATCAGAGGTAATTTCAGAACTAAGTAGATACAGTAAAAATCGATGAAAATTGTTTAGAGTGTGCTGAAAAATCCGGGAAAATCGGAGAACGCCTCGAAATCGGAAGTAGAAGTTGAGGAAGTCCAATCCAATAGATTGACACTTGTCAAGGAAAGAATTATCTAGAGCTCTCTTTAAGAATGATGAAGGCAATTGAAAGAATTTAATAAACGAAAGCTTTTAATTTCAATTATCTATATATAAATAAATTAATTAGTTTTATAATTTTATTAACTTGACTCCAAGAACTTTTGGACTATGAAGATACTTCTAACCAACAGTCCTCCATCATTAATATTTTCGTTTTTTTTTTAAGAATATACGGCAAAGGATTGGAACAGTTTGTGGACAATAGAAAAATCATACTCAAGAAAGTTAATTAAAAAAAAAAACAGCAGGTTTTATTTTATAATATACATTTTACTAAGGCGTTATCAAAAAAATTTGCATGAAAGTTGAGAATTAAGATGTAAGGAAACAAAGTTATTAACTATATAAATTGTAGTAAGCATGAGCTTATATGAGCCGTAATACACTCATTAAAAGTTTAGGCAAGACTAAAAATCAGGACGTACCAGAAAGTTATATCTACCATTACTGAGAACTTTCCAGCAGGGAACAATGAAAACAATATTTTTCATTTTGGATCATTATTTTTAATAATAAATCTTTCTAATCGACTAAGAAGAGGAAAAATGAACTCAAAAATTTAGGTCTGTACGCCATTCGTTGTTTTTTCTACCGTAACAATTCCAGACGATCATTTGAAAGATAATTTAATTGACTAAAAAGATGAACTTAGAAAAAAAAAACTTATTCGGACCAAGTAATATTAGCGATGATATAGTAAACATGTTTTATACTAGACTTTAACCAAAAACAATAAAATAAAAAAAAAACTATTTGGAAATCATAAATCGTTCTGTAGTAATTTGCAGCGTTTTTTTTATATAAACTTATGGATCATTATTTTTTAATAATGAACCGCTATAATCGACAAAGGGAAAAAATTAACTCAAAAATTGAAGTACGTTCACCGTTCGGTGTTTTTTTCTACCGGAACATTCCAGACGATCATTTGAAATGGAATAATTATGATTATAGCATTTTTTCTGAAGTTTTAGAAATGAACCCATATTGTTATATGTTCAAGTTTGGATAAATCCTCCCCACTCTGCAAACCCCAATATATCTTTTTTTGTGTCACTGTCTAGCTCTATCTTTGACACATAAATCCTTTTACTGTTTCTACTACGATATATTTTAAAGCTGTTTATATTCAGTAGTTTGCGTTTGTAAAAATTCGTTCTTTTATGGCCATACCATAAGCCGTTGATTTCGAGATTCGGAATAAGTTTAATATTATATCGAATTAATTTATACAATCAAATTCGTGATGTGAAATTAATGTTTTGTTTTTTTAATTAATACGCGTTTCACAAAACGAACGTAATGGAAAGTCTTAAAAAAAAAGAAGATAAATTATTACTTTTCTTTAATTGTTAACCTTTTAACCTTATTGTTTTCTTACAATTATTTTTTATTATATTTTATTTACAATTATTAGTTTTCTTATAAATTAAAAAAGTTGAGATGAATATTTTAAAGAAGAGAGAACTATGACACTAAGGCAGAAAACTGATAATAATTAATTATCTCAATAGCGTCGCTTAACTACACAAATTAAATTTTACAGGATTTTTTTTTCCTTTTTGTTATATTGTTTCATGATATAAATGTATAAATCAAATTTTTGACTTTCTAGCTTCGCCCTTAACTAGGTAGAACATTTTTATGAATTTATTTTTTATAATTATTTTTTAATTTAATATTTTATACAAGAAATGTATTTAAAAAATATATATTGCTAAACTTGGCAGACAATTTGATTAATAAAACTGTGTGATGTGAATAAAAGGAGTTCTGTATCATGTATGGACACGTTACTAAGTTTAGGGTTAAGCATTATAGATAGAGATAGCCTACGTCTGCAACATATCTGCAATTTACTGAACTATCTCAAACGATAAAAGACAGAAAAATCAAAATCTGTAGTAGGATAGCTTTTGATCCGCTTTGAGGATTTAAAATAGTTCTGCTTTGAAGCGGTGATATCCTCTTGCATCTTTGCGACAAATTCACGACACATGATTTGATTAATATTTAGTACCTGGTAATCCGAAAAATAATAACTATGCAAAGTGCTGAGAAGAGTTGTGGAAGTTTGTGGCAATTCATTCAACAGCAATAAGATAAATTGAAGCCACTTCCAGAAACTTATTTTTTTTATAGAAAAAAACCTAATTGAATCTTAAATGAAATAGAACTCCGATCTGCATGAGCTAGTACCATCAGGGGTAAAATTAATCAAACAACAGAAAGTATGTTGGCAGGTCAAGGCAAACCATCAATCTTCGCAAGCTGCTTTACCATCTCATTCCGCTACCTGGGAGAGGGAGAGGGGGGTGCGGGGTGCCCTTAATCATCATCTTTTTGTCAAACATGGCCATGATAATTCATCTGGGTTTTTTTTGTTCAGGTAGTAAATCAAAACAAATGAAATTATAATTTCTACTTGTGAAATTCAAAACAATTAGGAAGAAACTTATTCATGGTACGAAAGAGAAATGATAATCAGTCATCTAAAAATAGGAAAGGAATATAACTTGGAATGGCGGTCGCAGGTATCACGCAAATCAAAGATTCTCATATTAATCTTTAATATGAAATTAAATTTAATTTAATTTGATTCAATCTGGAGGGGCTGTTGAAGTTCGCAAAAACTGTAAAACCGTGAAAAAACAAAAAAAGGCTAAAAAGCCTTAATAACCGTATCTTTGCTAAAACTGGTCTAATTTAGATGATTTTTTTTTTTTTTTTTTTGGCATTGTAGAAAATTAAATTGTCTTTCAAGTTTTCATTCCTCAAATTCAATTTGGAAGGGGAAGGAGACCGCTGGAAGCGCCCAAACGTAGCAAAAAATAAATTTAAAATAAAAAAAAAATTATATATATACTCGTGTATATATATATATATATATATATATATATATATATATATATATATATATATATATATATATATATATATATATATATATATATATATATATATATAGTGTCGCTTTTTAATTTATTAATACATAATATATATATATATATATATATATATATATATATATATATATATATATATATATATATATATATACATATATATATTAATAAATTAAAAAGCGACACTGTGCAAAAGTCTATTATTTTCGGGAAAAATAAGACCAAAAACATAAGATGTGGATGAAGAAGACAAAGAATGAATTTCACCTTTGAAGAATTTCATGATCTTTTGATAGGTGAAAAAAGAATCGTAATATATTTTAGAATATCACCAGAAAAAATCTAAGAACTCTTTGCACTAATCAAGACAAATATAGAGAAACAAGGCGCGATATTTCGTCAAGCATTATCCAGTGAGGAACGACTTGCATGCATTTTTATCAGTCTCACATTCGACTGACATAGGGTTTCAGGTTGCACAAATTTCACCCAAAAAACATTATAAATTTATTATAAATAAGAGCTAAATAAGATAGTTCAAAGCTTTGAAAACAGTGTTCTACGAAGGATATTGGGTCTTGAAAAGGATGGACATAATTATGTAGTACTAGAAAATGCATAGAATTGAGAGCCCTTAGTAAGGAACCGAAATGGAGGCAGAACGACTTGCAAAACAGTCGTTCTTGGATGCAGCAAACCGAGACTATACTGGTCAAAATCTGGTCACACGGGACTTTACCGAACGACGGTCTTCGATTGCCAGCTATGACCCAGGACAGGGACGGGTGGGGAAGAAAATGTTTGCTTGCGGCCAACGGAGTGAGTGAATTAACTAGAAAATTAGCGAAAGGGGAATGTTCTACAACATATTTTATGAGGATTAAAAGGAGTTATCAGGTAACATGTGAATACATCTTCACCACCATCACATTTTTCGAATTCCTTAATTTTATTGATTTACCAGAAGGTTATTTGCATAATGAAATCTTTTTAACAAAAATCTAGGGCTAAGAGAAGTAAAAGAGTCGGAGAAAATAAAATTGTTTGCCATAGAGAGGTTAAAAGTGAAACGTATAGTTCTTTCTTTGTCTCCTGAAAAGTAGCTAGCTTTATTCACATTCGTTTTAAATGTGATGGCGACGATATTGGGACAGAATAATCATGAGAAACAGTCATAAGAAGATTTCAGGAGAAAGAATATAAACGAAAAATAGAAATTATTTTTAAAATATCTTGGATGGGATTGAACCAAACGAATTATCAATGGAAAATTAGACTAATGCACACAGAATACCGATGTGTAAGATAATAGATGTTTTATTTGCAACACGTGCAAATTTTGAATTTTCATCTAAAAACAGATTTGATCGCATCCCGCAATTTCTTATTTATTAATCTGTCTTTGATCTTTTGTTTATTTGAACACTTTGATGCTATTATAACACTATCTATATATGACCAAATTGATTCTTTAAACAGCTGTGAAGTTGGCCTTCGATATGATGGTATATTGCTTGCCTGTATCTTCGATCCAATTAGGAGTCGAGAAGATTCGGCTAAGACTTGGTAAACACGTTTCTTATTGGCCAAATAACAATACAATAGGGTTAAATCAATCCCTTTTTTTCTTTGGAAGGGTATTTAACAGCTAGCGCGATTCCGACACCGGAGGACGGATCGAGCAACTTTTTGTGGATTTATTTTAGTATAAAGATAATAAATCAGTATAACATGATAAATCCGGTATCAATTCTGCTGTTACTATCCTAAGAAACCGTCGATAAAATACAAAAAATAAATTAAGACCGTCATTAAACGCATTCTCTTAATAAATAGACAAGGCCTATCTAACTGGACGCTGTAACATTTAAGGTTCGATAGCTTGAGAGGTTTTAGAGAAGTTTATGATGGTCAAACCAAAACCTAATTTCCGGCTT
Organism: Rhaphigaster nebulosa; assembly: GCA_948150685.1. Lineage (NCBI taxonomy): Eukaryota > Metazoa > Arthropoda > Insecta > Hemiptera > Pentatomidae > Rhaphigaster > Rhaphigaster nebulosa. The sequence continues at coordinate 80,598,371 of OX411310.1, forward strand.
TCCTAACCCTAGTAATTGGTAACTACTCAATTTTATTCAAAAGCCTGACTAATAAAAAAAACTAATTAATCAAAATATGTTAGAAACATTGAGAGTCAGCAGTTTATATACAAAGGCGCTTCCTAAGAAACAGAAATTTGACTGAATGGTAAACAATCAATATCGCAAATTACACATCAAACATTCAATTGCACAAGCACGAAATTACTACAGTACAGGGATTTTGTTTGCAAATGATTTACTCTTTTCGGTGAGATATTCACTCAATTAATTTCAATAAAACTAATCTTGGATTAAGGATTCGACCCCTTTTAGAGCAATAAAATTGTCATAGTAACTAATATCAGTATATAGAGAACCATTAATGTGATAAAATGTTGTAAGCAGCCGCTAATGCGAACGTTTCTTAAGCTGACATTAAACATTAAAAATAATTACACATTAATATATCACGAAATCCAATGATTCGACAAGAGTATTAACAACAGGAGAACAGGATAGAGTACTAGTTGAAGCTAAAAGTAGTCCAAAGTGAGAAAGCAGTCCTGAAGTTCTTATCTCGAATATGGGATTTGATTAATGAAAGGCTTCTCAGTATGGCGATAGCTGGCTTTAGAATGATTCTTGGAAGGCTTCGGAGAGTAGGAGAAACTAAACGACAGGTACTTCCTGGAAAGAGGGATGCAGAGAATAGTACCTATTAATACACTATAAAGACCTGGAGCAAGCAGGACTTAACTATTCAGAATCCACAGACAGCAATTTGGGATGACTCTTATTCAGGAAAATGTACACTTGCTCCCAGAAATACATGCTTGTTTCCAGAAATATTAAAAAACCCTCACAAATCAATCTTTTTTCTTATCTTAACCCGCCCTTTAAAGGGAGGGTTAAAACCGTACACTCACGGCAAATATACCTCATTTCACTTTTGAACTCAGAATCACCTCAATCCACTATTACTTTGCTACTCCCTCCTGGTTCACAAATAATTCAAAACTCAAAATCAAGCCAAATTATCAAGCTGATTGAGGAGAAAAAACAACAACAAATTTGCCTGATGCGCTGCAACGTGGTTGCGAATATAGTATAGAAGAATAAAGAAAAAAAAGTTATACCTATGTATGTATTTATCAAAACAACACTTTTATAAATTTGTAGTAACTTTAAACTGTCTCAACAAAGTATGTACGAGTATATTAAATTGTGCTAGATAATACATATTATTATAATTAAAAATATTGGAATTATATCAGATTCATTGAGTACATTAAAAGCCATGAATAACATGTATCCAGACCACCCAGAAATCCATTGTATTCTAGGACTTGTAAAAAAGCTAAAAGATGATGGAATATCAATATGTTTCATTTGGTCACCTAGTCATATACGCATTAAAGGCAATGAAATGGCTGATAGGGCAGCGAAAGAAGCTCTCACCCTTCCAGGACTCGGTAAAGCTTTCTTGTCAGCATCAGAACAAGCACAGCCACTAAGAGAAGAAGGATTGGCAGGCACTCTAGGATTGGCAGGCATTGTGGGACAACAGCCCAGATAGCAAACTGGGGACTATAAAGAAGGACGTAGGGCCGTGGAGCAGTTCCAGCTGCAGTAGCCATAGAGAAGAACGCGGCTGAGAATCGGTCATATAAGATTGACACATCTCCACCTAATAACGAAAGAAGCTCCTCCCAGATGCCAAAAATATGGCAACATATTGACAATATCACACATTTTGGAGGACTGTCTAAAGGAAAATGCAATACCTTTGAATATATCAGTATTTCCGGGTAATAAGAAGGAAACAGCTACTAAGATAATCAACTTTCTATCCAAAGAAGGTTTATTGATAAACATATAATATTTTTTGATCTATTTATTATTATAATTAATTTTTCCTTTCTTTTTTTATATTGGAAATAGTATAATATAATATTGGAGAATCAATAAAAATAAAAGGCGTTGATGACCAATAATAGGTTTTACGTCTTGACACCCAAATAACTAACTAATTATAATAATTATTATTAAACCAAATAGGATTTGGTGACAAATCTCGAAGGTTATTTGTATAAAATATAATTAAATTAAGACGATTTATTTGTAAATATATTGATTAGAGAGTCCAGTGGTTCGATGCCTCTACCACAGAAGAGCATACCAGTTTTTAATATAGATAGTTGGAAGACAATATGATGTAATACAATACGTGATAAGAAAAAAAAAACTAATGCGGAAGTATCTTCTGTAAACTCCATTTCTATGGAGAAATGAACAAACTGCCGAGAACCAGTTTCGTCAATTGATAATGTTATCGGCCTATAAAGGTATATACTGTCTTCTGCAGGGGTGCTCACCTCATTTCATTATTTTTCATCAGGGAAAAAAATATTTTCAAAAACAAGCACTCATGTACGTCAGGTGTAAACTGTCTTAAGACCAACTTTGTTTTACTGATCGTATTTGCATTATTCTGACCATATTTTTCGAGTATGAGCATAGTGGATAAGCTTAAATGGTAATAGAATATGCAGCACTTCAAATATAAAGATTGAGAGCTCTATCCACAACAAGCAATACAGTGCGATATAAAACAGCTTTTTTCTCAATTGTAAAACTTTGAAAATGTTTACTTTGGAACAGTTTACTTCTGACGTACAGGTATGTAAATAATTATTGTGAAGGTGGCAGGATATAGGGATGGAGGGATAAGTTGTGGCACGCCTCAATATTGGGAATCCTTGGTTGTGACACGCGTTTTAGAAAGGTTGGGCAACCCTGGTCAACTGTCTCCAGGGATTTTGTAGCAGAGCTAACGTGTTCCGCTCATGTTATTTTTAGGGCATACGTATATCTGAGAATAAAAATTATTATTCGTCCATTCTTTTATTTTATCAAACTGTTAAATATCTTTGAGTGAAGTCTTCCGTCTTAAATTCACAGGACAAAATAAATTAAGAGAATACGTTTGACAAACATTATTCGTTTGAATTGGAACAGATAAAAGGTAACGACGATGTTCACGAGAGCGAATGGAAAAAAAAAAAATCCATTTCGCTAATTGGAGAACTGAAGAATAGTTGGTGAGTAACTATCTGAGAAGCGAAGAGATGTATGGAATGCAATTAATTGGATACGAGTTGGCCAGACATGGCTGCTAAAAGAATCGCCCTTGATCAGTTCAAATGGATAACAATTGTCGAAATTCCTCTCCACAGCAGGCCCCTATCAGAGAGATGTGATTAATGCTAAGCTGTCACGTCGCAATGAAGATTCATGTGTACGAGATGTGGGCGGATCAAAATAATAACGCAGGTCCGAGGAAAGCGGAATCCAAAAAATACGGAAGGCAAGGATCAAGTTAAACTATTGTTATAATGCATAAGTTATTCGACATCCCATTAAAAGGAGGAGACGTAACGGAAAATTATTGAGCCATATTGTATGTTTTCGTACTTATGGTGGATAATCGTACTTAAGAAGAGAGCAGAGGGAAACACATTAATAAAAAAGTGCTGCCCAACTGTAATGGGTTGCTAGATACACAGAACACTATTAACATCGTATAAATAAATTGTGAAACTTATATTAGATACATAGCATAATTACAATATCCATAATACATAATAAAAATATATGTTTTTTTTTTTAGTTATTTATTTAGCGATTTTCATTTAATTTAATTTTCTTTTTTTTTTTTTTTTCACTTTTTGCTAAATATATTCTTTCCATTAACCCACGTAAACCTCTTCTTGTATTATAAAAAGATATAACTTATTAATAAATATAACTTAAAAATTCTGTAATTAATAAATAGTAGTTCTGTAAATCCTAAGTTTTAATTTTCTGGAAATTAAAAGATGCGAACTAAGTAATTTCGCAACTGAAAATATTAACTTCAGGATTCTTGACAGAATCGCGATATCTTGATTGAATGGAAATGGCAAAGAAAGAAAAGAGAAATGAACTACTATTAAATTTGTAACGAAATTTAAGAGGAAATAAATGGCGGGTAAAGTTTGTTGTTTTCAGTTGCGCAAAATTCGCAGCTTTTGTTTAGCAACTTAAAAGTTAAAATTTACTAAACTATTATACTTCCTACTATTCTGTATGGGTGTGAAACGTGGTCGCTAACTTTGAAGCAAGAACAATGCCCTAAAGTCTTCGAGTATGAGGTATTACATAGAAAATTTGGTTCGAGAAAGTACCCTAGAGAATCCAGGCGATCACACAACGCGGGATTGCGGAGTATGCAGGTGTGCGAACAGCAATTGGTGGGTATCAGCATTGAACCTTCGGGTTCACTTATCCTTTTATAATTATTATTATGTAATGCCTAAGTTTTGAAATATCGATTTTTGTCAACAAAATAAAATTAGGTTTCATGCAAATTCAGAATTCATTATTATCTAAAGTTAATTTAAAAAAAGACCTCTGAAAATAAATGCTTGTTTTTATAATTTATTTATTTTGATTTATTTTTATCAAATCAATGTTCTTCATCAGCTCATAGCCGGTAGGCTTTGTTATACTTATAAATAATGTCAGTCATATACATTATATATATACTATTATTCTATACATTATATAGAATTATTATTATTAGCTATATATGGTGTATATATATATATATATATATATATATATATACTAAATATAGCTGTTTCTGTTAAGATTTTTTACTTCCAAGAACTGAATATTCATCCTTATGCGAAACATTTCATTTCATAATCAAGAAATTAAATTATATATACATATATAAAATTTAATTTCTTGATTATGAAATGAAATGTTTCGCATACGGATAAATATTCAGTTCTTGGAAGTAAAAAATCTTAATAGAAACAGCTAAATTTAATTAGAATAGCCTAAAAATGTCATGACGGTAAGAAATATGTAGTTAGAAAGATGAGGGGAACTCGGTGTAATAAATTTGATAAATGCCTCTTGTAAACTTAGACAATACCCGTAAGCTATATTTCATAGTCGCCAAAGATTTTTCATTAACGCTCAACATCAAATAACTTTTAAGCGAGGTTTCTTAAAAGCAAAGAAGGATTAAATATGAAATTAATAAATACTAGTATTAAGTAACTAAATTAACGATTATCAATAGTTTAAATTAATAATTTACAATTTTTAATTAATTTTAATCAATTTATAAATACTTATCGTTTTATGAATCGCAAAAAAAAAAAAAAAAATTAATTTGAAGAATAGATTAGGTTTTTAACTTGACATAATACTTATTATACGATATAGGAATATGGTACCTTTTTTGTACAGTTTCCACCATAAGAACGAAGCCTCACCTAAAACAAAACAAAATAAAAAACATATAAAAAAGGATAGTACATTGATATATATAAATTTGATATTTTTAACATAACTATATTAATTCGTAAAAATACATTTTCTGAGTACTTAAATCCATAATAAGTAGCACAGGCTATAAAAGAATTAAACTTAATGGTAATTACAAAACTTGTGCATCATAAAAAAAAAATTGCAAATTATTATAAATTATAATTATAAAATTATTATTACCCATAATAACAAAATATGACGATAATTTTTTTCATAGTTCTCTAAAGAAAAACTCATTTATGAAAATGAATAAAAGAAAACGAGTAGCAACAAGTTGTTTGAATATTCTGAGAGATGCCTTCATATTTGATAGCTTACTGTAAATATTTACTAAAGTAAAAGTAATTGGTTAATTTTAAATCAAAATAAGATTATTTAATAAATTCTATATCATAATATTTGACCTGATTAAGTATTGGTTAATTAATTAATTAATTAAATTATCGATATTGAGAAATAGTTCTTCCGATCAGAACGCCAATCAGTACCGGTATTTCCCCTCTAAAAATATCAGAGCTCTTTTCGTCCTTCAGGATGAATTTTTTTTTCTTAGTCGATTACAAAGTTTCATTATTGAAAATAACATACCAAAACAAATGTAAAATACACGAGGCAGGTTAGCATGAATTTGTGGATCAGCTTGTTAATAACAGGACATAACTTCCAGACCCGCTCCAAGTTATACACTACATACCAAACTCTGTGACACTGCTCTGGCCATAAATTTGGTTGCCTAGCTGCTCGGAATTGCACACACTCATCAAGGCTATAGAGCTTTCCAAGTAGTTCAAACGCCTGTGATATTGTAACAGTTTGATATTTATAGTAACATCTAAGCTGCAAATGCATTCATCAGTAGATTTACTTCAAATAAAATTCCTTTAAAAATCTTTGAATGTTAAATACTATTTGGAGGGCCTATCCAATTGGGTTCTCTGTGTAACGAAAGGAAATAGATTACATATGTTCCATCTCGTGCGAATTTCTCAAAATATATTTTACCAAAAATATTTTGATTAATTTTGAATTACCAAATGGAAAAAATAGACAGCAGTAGGTAAATATAGCCAAATTGCGCATAATTATAGGCCTCATCTTATAAAAAATGAAACCAAAATTAGTATTAGAGCAAAATAAATAGAATCACAGATATTTTTTAGTTTATTATATAGCGCTAAAAAAAATTATTCTGATTCCTTTCATAATAATCTATTGAGTCATTGTATATCCGTATTATAAGATTGAACGTAATACTTTTATATAGTAAACATTTGAAAGATATAATTCTAGTTATCGTATATATTTCAAAGTAAATATCTTATTTTGTTGTATATATTTGACAGAAATATTTTTATTTTTGCAACTATTTTATACTAATATGCTCATTTATAGTATAAATTTTGAAGTAATATTTTTGATTGTTTTAATGAAATATTTGTCTTTATATTTCTTAAGGTGCATTTAGACGACCGGACCAGACCAGACCAGACCGGAGAAAACAGGTCGTGTAAACGCTCACACACTACTAGACATGGGCGTGGCTACTTACCCGTTCAAGTGGCCACGCATATATCTGGTAGTGTGTGAGCGTTTACACGACCCGTTTTCTCCAGTCTGGCCTGGTCTGGTCCGGTCGTCTAAATGCACCTTTACATACCTTTTTATCATATTGAATTTCTTAAAGCATTGCTTTATTTGTAGAATGCATTAGGGCGGACAACGTATTTATCTCACTTTATAAATACAAAAAGTATTCTATTCAATTCTGGTCAACGTTTCGTCGCGTTAGAAAACATTCAGGCCATAACTTGAGACTAATGTATAATTGTAAATGAATCTGATGATGACCTGGAGATAGGGCAAGCGAAACATATTATGATGATACAAATCACTTTTTTATTATAAATATTAGAACGTCTATTTTTGAGAAAATTTGTACTATTTAAAAAAAAAAAATAACTAACAAATAAATAAAAACCAGAGGAAAAACCAATTAAAAATTTTTCATCCATATTAAATTAAATAAAAAAAAAAATAATGAATCCAATATTAATAATTTATTAACACCGGAGATATACAAAACAGTTGAAGAATTTTTTTACCAAAAGTTAATACATCCACGTCTCAAAAAACAAGATTTTTTTTAAGAATTAATACTCTAAATCCAAAAATTATTCAGCTTATTTCAATTTATAGCAAGTTTTATTAGCTATAAATTTGCATAGCACTACCGAAGAAAATTGGAGTGCTTTATTTATGTGGATATTGGATTGCATATATTTTATGTATATCGTTAATGTATTGCATGAATTGATTATTTAATGTTAATTTAAATACTATAATAAAATAACGTAAATAATACATCATTTTTAACCTACTTATGTAATTTGTTAATTCCATCAATACACTGTAGAAATAGATATATGAAATGTAAGATGTGCTGTGGGCACCACCGGGGGTTTCAAACCTAGGGTCACGCATTGGATATTTACAGCAATTATAAGACCTACAATTCAATATAGAAGCGTAGTGTGGTGTACAGCTCTAAATAGGGCATCCCTCTAAAAAGGGCATTCGAACGCTCAGCCGTCTTCGGAGGATGCATGAACATTACGGGAGCGTTTCGAACCACACCCACCAAGGCTTTAGAAGTTCTTCAATACTTAACACCGCTTTGCCTATGGCTGGCCTACCTAAGAATCAAATCGAACAGACAGTGGCAAGTGTGGGGTGAACCTACAGGCCACTCAGAAATAGCCAAAATGGTGGTAAAGGAGCTTTCCATTCTTCAATATAGCTGTCTCCACTTGATATAAGCCTTATTCTAAATTCCAAAGTGAGCTCCTTGTATCCTAATTTACCTGACTGAAACAAGATTCAGTGGTTATTCAAATAGACAATCTGTTTCACGGATGGATCTAGGAAAAACTAGACCGGCTAAGCGGAAGTCTAAATAGAGGATTTAGGCATTACCTAAAATCTTCCATTGGGCAAACATTCTACTGTATTCCAAGCAGAAGCAGATATTGTATGTACAGAAGTTATTAGCTACGACAGGTCATTGGAATTACTCACCTGCTCTAAGAGTTTGAAATTAGTATGGGTTCCTGTACATAAATGTCCAAAGGCAATGAGATGGCTGACCAGGTAAGGTGCTGAGAACTTATCTTGGGGCCTGAACCTTCGTTAGGCATTTGCAAAAGCATCAGCGGAAGAAGGTCCACGACTGGACATGAAGAATAGCATGGATAGGAGTGGAGGAATGCGTAGGACTCAGACAGACTAAGTTACTAATTAAAAAAACCCTCTCCATCTAGAACCAATTGGTTCCTGGGTCTCAACAAAAAGGAACACCGACTGCTTATCGGAGTACTCACAGGTCATTGGAGACTTAAAAGACAGATCTGTGGAATAGTAAGAGATGAGATCTGCCACTTCTGTGGGCAGGCACCAGAGACTGCTCTACAACACATGGCTGAGTGCAAAAGATATGCTTCATTAAAACTTACTGCTTGGATCTGACAGAATCCGAGAACAAGAGGCTCCCTCCATTGAATGGACGTCCCTTCTGAAATTCATCAGGAAAACGACAAGATTCTACATGGAGGATAAATAGTTTTTCACTATTGGTTACCACACTCGGGATAGACAAAAAGGACTAGACCTACTTCACGGACTTTTTCCCTTCCCCACCTTTACTAGTGCCAGTAGTACCAGTTAATAGTGCCAGTTAATAATATAGTTTTGTTTTACATGTTAAAGAAAAACTATATTATAATATTAAGGATTAAGATACATTATAGATGTATTTAATAACATAGTTATACTTTTTCACATTATGCTGTTTTGAAGTGTCGTGTTTCTAAAATGTTGTATTATTTAACTTACGCTATAGTAGTTTATTATTTTATAAATAATATATATATATATATATATATATATATATATATATATATATATATATATATATATATATATATATATATATATATACATATAATAATACTATTATAGTATTATTTTACTTAATTGTTGCTTCCTATCGATTCATTTTATATTATAGTAATTTTTACTAAGTAGTATATCTCTATTATACAGATAAAGGCATCAAATAATAAATAAATCAAATTAACTTGAAAGGTTACATACATAGCCGCTATAGGAATTGAGTTATAGAATTCCTGAAATTTGGGCAGTTCGGTCTAGTAAATTTATGTTAGATTTGGGAAGAGCTTAGTAGGGTTTAGCTAAATTATTATTAGATTTAGACGCTTAACATACATTTAAATAAACTTATCTCTGGCCTACTGGGAGGTTTATCTTTTAATAATTTTATTTATATATATTTTTATTGTTTTTCGTGCAAGAGAAAAAATAAATAAATAAGCCTGACCGGATTATAATTATTCAAATGCATATTCAGTTGTTATTAGCTATTGAGTTAAAAAAAATAACAAGATATTTTCAGGCTAAGCTATTTATAAACTCATCACTTTTATCATTTTGTCAAGACTATAATAGGTACACTCTGAAAACTGACAATACGCAAGAGCAATAGATATAGATAAAAAATTATCAAAATTATTGCGTAATGAAGGGGCTCGCTAGAGAACAACACGTACGTCAAAAGCAGGGAGATAAGTCATAATAAAGAATACAAAAATATTTTTTGACAGATATCTATATATTACATATGTTTTCGATTTATAGGAAAATTTAAGCTTACGTCAGAATGACATGAGAATAGATAAGAAAGAAAAACTCATTTTATCGGAAATGGTCGTTGAATTTTTTTTTGTTTGTTTTCAGATCACATAAAATGAGTATTACCTCTAGGAGTACATTATGAAACGCTGATTATGCTATTTTAAGGCATTACTTCAAAAACGTTTGAATAAAGGAATAGAATATTCATTCGTTACCAAATCATTAAAATAATCTGTATGGCACTAGTCTATCACTTCTAATCTAATATGAAAACTGAGTTCCAATTCTTATGAAAATGATTTCTGTTTTTCGCGTAGTAATAATAAAACTTATGGTTTTATGGCTTGGCCCATAGTATCGTCTCGTTGACCGTAAAATATCGAATTTGAAAAAAAAAAAAAAAAATGCATTTTTCATATTCGTCACATTACATTTGCTAGAGGGACTATACGCACGATGGCTGAATTTCGAAAGTCTCACACATTCGACATTCAACCATCGCTCGTGATTGTCCCTCCAGTAAAAATGTGAATTTTTCTGCATACGATAATTCTGCAGTGATAAGCTAAAAGGCTTTAACTCCGAATTATTTTTAAAATAGATCTTTGTATTGTACCCGAATTACTATAAAAATTACACTTTTTTAGGGTCTTTTCCATTCCGAGTACCGCAGTTACTAACCGGTGATTTCTGTGATAATGTCTATTACTAATCTCGTTACCAGTTTTGTTTACACTACAAAAATAAATTTCTCTACACTTGTTACTGATTTTGATACCGAGGATAGTAGTGTTCGTTATTATACGGATCAGGATGTCATACCTCATAGAAAACTGTATCCAAATGATCACGATATAGAGCCTCTCCATCAAGAGATTTTCGTCTGTAATTTGGAGGTTTAGAAGAAGAACATGTTATGTAACCTCTACGAACTGGAACGTGGTTTCAAGGCTGTAAGTTAACATTTAAGAGACCACTATGGTCTATATTTTCTTGGGCAAACGAGTATTCTACAATCAAGTGGTACGAAACGGAGTTACAAATGAAATCTGAAGATTTGGATCTATAAATCTTTTTATATCGCATATTTATGTTATGGTTTAACAATGTAAATAAATGTCTATTTTTGTTGGTCACAGCATACATTATCAATAACCTAAACTTTAGCATCATATGTTAAACTAGTGATCACTTAAATCACCGGTTAGTTACTGCGGTACTCCAAACGGAAAAGACCCCCTTTTTATGACATTATAAAACCCTAAATCCAATGGTTGGATCCTAATAATTGGCTTCAAATGTAATAAAAAGGTTTAGTTTTTAGAGCAATTCAGATACAATGCAAAAATGTATTTAAAAAAATGATTGAAGTTTTAACTGATTTGGCCTCTTAGCTTATGACGGCAGAATATAGTAGTCATGACGATATTAAGAATATCTGATAACATTAGGTACGTATTATACTACGTTGTTAACGCTATATTACTAGAAAAAAATACCTATATAATTTGGATTCTTAGATAGGGCTAAATTAGGGATTGATAAATGCTGGGATTGGGATAAATTGTCTTATCTGGTATGCATTAGGAGATAAGCAAAAGAAGAAGGATTTAAAGTAATTTAATTTTAAAAAATAAAATCTTAACGTGGTCAGTAACTTAATAAAAAATTTTAAAGTAGCCATATTCTAAATACTTCATTAAATACATTTATAAATATAAATAAATTATATTTACTCAACATTATAGTTTGCCTGAGGTAACTATGAATCCAATAGAATTTATTATTGACAAATATTTTGGCAAAATAAAACCTTCACTTCGTGAATTTTGTAATAACTAAGTTCGTTGTAGTTGTTGAAACGTGAAATGCAACATTAGATAACTAATGACATATCTAGACTTTTAGAAAATAATAGATCGACTTAAGTCTTGATAGTGTAACGGCGTATATATTTAATAATACCATCCTTGGAATCCGAATATGCAATTTGAGATGAAATTCTCCAAGAAAGTTTTGGCCCAAGCAGAAGCTCCGTTTAGGCACCTAATGAAGGCATTGTACTGATTGAAGCTCTTCATTATGTAATGAATTCAAGGGCTAAAAGGATTTTCATGGCATAGAAGTGTTATGCTTCGATAAATGTTACAAGAGACTTCAGGAATTTATTGACTTTGAACATTTTATTGAAAACTAGTTTATTAAAAATATAATTTGTTGAGATAATCTTTAAACTTTTAACACTGAAATTTATTACACAAAGGTTTATTACTTCCAAATATTTATACATATATCAAAAATATCTCGTGTGCCCATTCACACGAGTTTCCTAATCGCTTTGCCAATTCCAAATATGTTTGCTATATCTTTACTAATATTTTATAAGATTTTTTCATTATGTTTAGCTTTTTAGACAGTTAAATTATCTTTCAAATGAGCCTCTAGAATGTTCCGGGAGGTGTATAGTTTTCGAGCTATTAAATAATTAAAAATATGAACCGATTTTCATAGAAACATGTACATAATACAGTATAAAACATATCTACAAAGTTTAATACTATTAATATCGGGTCCGATTTCTATGATTTTTTTTCTATGTAGTAGAGAATTTAAGTAACCTTCAATTGATCACAACAAGCAAAAAAGGATTTTAAATTATCATTTTAAGGTTTTATTATACTGATTCCAAAACACATATTCATAAATGACCGAGTTATGGGCGCATAAAATCTGTAAATGGCTACCATTTTTAGAAACGGTAGTAGGTGTGTTCCGAGGATCATGATGAGGAGATCGATGACGAGACAATTTTTTTTTTTTTTTATGGTCCATTACAAAGGTTCATTATTGAAAATAATAAACCAAAATGGTTTAGAATCCTACTCGACGGTGCTTTAGTAAATTTTTGGTAAGTCTCCGTAAACTTTTATCATCATGGTTGATAGTGTGTGCATGCGTCGTAGTTGAAGGGTTATATTTTTTTTTTTTCAGATCGATTTCAAGAACATTGTAATTTTTCTTGTCAATACTTCACGCGATCTTCTCTATCACCTTCTTGACGAGGACCAATAAGCTTCTTGAATGCTAACGGTCAAGATTTGTACTGCTTCCTTGAATTTATTCCCTGGTTCTTGTTGGAAAACATTAGCTTGAAAATAAAGTTATATTCTTCAGAATGAAACACAATTAGGTGAAATCTTCTCATTTGTGTAATAATTTATTCAAGGCCAAACGCTGTATAGGCTCTGTACAAAGGAATATTACTAAAATGTAATGTAATTTTGGTGAGATATTAGATACATTGAAGAAATATATGCTGTAGAATGAAATTAAGTATTAAATAGATTAAAATGTTTTAATATAATTTTGTAATAAATATTTTATATCCTATAACCCATCATGAATAGTAATGAAATTTAGATGATAAATGAATAATGTCTTTTAACATAAAAGACATATGAATTGAGCATATTTCATTATGTCGGTATATAGCACAGTCTGTTATCACTAACAAATAAAATGATCAAAGCAATTACAGATAACTCTGTTGCAAAAATTATCAACACGAAGAATTAAATCTTAAAAGAGATCCTTGACTACGGTGACCTGTACCAATCGCGGAGGAACCAGGCGCCGTCAAAGATTAGATAGCTCAACAACAAACCAGGGTGCGTAACCATTACAGATGAACCATAGAAGAAATAGGGCAATTACAGTAAACAAATAGCCATGTAAACATGATAATTTAGTAAATCGATCCTTAGACCAGTAATTACATAATGGCTATAACTGATAAATTACTCTGTAACTCGTAACTTAGACAGAACTAATGCTCTACACCATTAGTGTATTGCATAATGTACAGTGGATTAGATCAGAGGCGTAGATAGGGTGGGGCGAAGTGGGCGGCCGTCCCGGGCGACTCTTAAAGGGGGCGCCAAAATGCTCCCAAAATTTTTTTAATAATTTATTTTTCCCTTCTTTAGATTCTGAAATTGTTTTTTTGCATTTAAGTTGAACATACGTATAAATAATATACCATGAAATAATGTATAAAATAAACAGATGTACGATACCGACCGATACAAGTATCGATATTTTTCTTTCGATACCCTGTAGTCATGTTATAGATAACACAAAGTCAATATTACGTTCGTTACCATAGCGGTATCGAATATTTGATTCAAGTGCTTGAATGAGCACCGGTATCGAGACTTTGTCGATATCGTATTTCTATAAAAGCAGATAATCTGAAATGATGGCACGGGGCGAGAGAAGGAGTGCAAGGATTTTTGCCGGGAGGGAGGGGAGCAAGCTTAATTTTGCCGCCTCTTCTTTCACTCGCCCCTCCAATAAAAATCAACTGTTTTATAACGGTACTTTAGATAATATATTTCGAAATAAATATTTAATAACATTAACTCATTTTTTGACTAAATTATGATCAAAGCTATCAAAAAGCAGAAAAAAGTATTATTTACTTAATCTAATAATAACCTTTTAAAATTTACCGCCCTCTAAATTCTACCACACGGGGCAAGTGTCTCCTTTGCCACCCTAATTCCGACCGTGGGGACGACAATCCTGATGTTTGCCCCGGGCGCCAGTTGGCCACATAGCACTTCTACAATTTATTACAAGCTGGTTTTGAACTATTATAAAATGCTACTCACCAACGACCAATTTCAAGTTTTGTATTAAGATTACTGTTCAGACATTATTTGAAAAACTGACAGGTATCAAAGAATAATGTCATAAAAGTAAACAAGACGTTTCAATTTCAAACTTTATAAAATTTTATAAAACGAATCAGCACTTTTATTTATTATTTATAATGATTATTATAATTTATTTCTCATTTATTTTATATTTCTCACTATAGAAATACAGATGAATCGTATTTATTAAAAAATATAATAAAATTTAGGTATACCCACACAAAATGAAAGAAACGAAATACAAGCCGTAGATTAAATGCCAAGACAACCTTACGAGTTTTCTTTATACTTCATCACCACTTCGTATTCCCTTATATTTTTTAGTTTTCTTCTTATCCTTTTACTTTTTTTATATCTTCATTTCCTACTAGGTCATTGATCACTCTTTTATACTCCTAAAATATTACCTTTTACATCGTATATTTATTTTTCTTGCATTACTATATTTGTTATTACTCTCATTATTTATCATTCATTACTCACTCTGTATAATAAGTTTATAAGTTCTGTTTTTATCAATTGCTGTATCAGCTATTGTTGTTTTATTCTTTAACTTTCTAATTATTTCTTTTTTTTCTTTGTTCATATTAATGGCAGTTTTTATATTTGACTTAGATTTTTTTATTCGATTCATAGAATGTTTTGAAACAATTATTAATCACAAGTGACAGACTTTAAAATTAATTTCAATGTATTTTTGATGTTTTAACCAATTGAGTAACGTCATATAAATTTAGGCCACCAGAGTGTTAACATTTTTGGTTCAACTAACCTTCAAAGGCATTAATTTTATTTTCAACCGCGTTGTAACTTCAAAAATCATTTCAATGAAAACAATGTAATTCGTTAGTGAATAATCAAACAAAACAAGGTATCGCAAAATTTAGTTCTTGCAGAAATAATTCAGTTTTAACTCCCCAAAAGGCTTTTCCAAGACAAGGATTTAATATTTATAGAGATAAAGGAAATAGACGGAGATATAATATAGCCATTTTACTTTGTCCATAAAGCAGAAATTTAAGGAGAGATCATCGAATTTCCATCCTTGATGGGCGCATTACAGAGTAAATATTCCGTTAGCTACTTTTAAGAAAAAAAAAATAATAAAATAAGAGAGGAAAAGTTTTTACAGAGAAGCTTTCATTGTTCTCCACCAGAAATACTTTTCTTTTTCTATTGTCAACAAAGCATTATTCCGAATATCTTTTTGTGAAAACTTTGTTTGTTCAAAGGATGCGAGTTACATTGTTTCTTAAATCTTCTTTTTTAACAAAGATTAAGAATTAGTCTATCTGAACGATCTACAATTGCGATACTATTAATAATAGAGATTTAAAATAAAGAAGTTATGCAGACGTACACAGAATTGTAAATAGGGATCTACAATAAAGAATATAACAAAGTATCCCGTTAAAAAAATTTGTATATATATATATATATATATATATATATATATATATATATATATATATATATATATATATATATATATATATATATACAAGCCATGTTTTCTAACCACGCTCTCTTATCATATTATTAAGTCTTCGACAAAAAAAGAAAAAAAAAATGTTTATTCCGTTAGAGATTTTTAAAGACGTTAGTCTGTTGTAACATAAATGCTTCCTAAATTCCTAGTGCACTTCAGTGACGTTCATTTTAATCGGATATTTTTTTTTTTAAATCTCTTTTTTACAAATGTGTGATAATTAAAAAAAAAAAGAAAATTTATATTATATATCTTATCATTATTTTATATTATATCATCCCAAAGATTAAGAAAAAAATCACCATAAAAATATTATTTCTATACTTTTTTTATCTACCATAATAATATATATCATAATAATATTATAGTTATATCAATTTATACAATTATCAAAAATTAAAAAAAAGAAGAAAAATCTGAGATCAATACATAGTTAGGTATATAAAATACCCAATTATACATTCTTCACAAACCTGAAGAATTGTATCACGCATTATTAATATATTTAATACTTGTTAGACATATTTTATTGCCAACCCAAACCAAGATATTGAAAAAAAAATCTGACTAAAATTCAGAATTTTTGTTATAATATAATATTGTTTTCTTATATTCGACGAAATGTGTATAAATTAAAAAAAAAAAAGTGTTTATTTAAACATATCATAAAAATCATAAAAAAATTGTAAAATTTCACCATTTAAATATTATTTCTTATAATACTTTAAAAATTAATCATAGTTATCAAAAATACAAAATAACCCTGATCAATCAATACATAATTAGGTATATAAAATATTCAACTGCACATCCTTCACAATACTGAAGAATTATATCATGGATTATTATTATAATTAATTGAATATATTTAATACTTCTTAGAAATATTATATTATCTATCAAAAGCATAAGTGGTAAAATATTATTTAAAAAAAAATCACAGAAAAATTCATGATTATTGTTAACATATAATATTTTTTTTCTTACTGCTTCCAAAAATAAAAATAATAATAATAAACCTTAATAAAAATAAAAAAATGATATATTTTTAATTAAATAAACAAATACCGTCTTGGTGGGAACAATAAAACAGCAGATAAACAGATAATTCATATCAAACGGAGGATGCAAATTCAGGACCTAACAAAAGGGGAACGGACTAATGACTGGACCAATCTAATTCAATCATAGCCCCTCCTCTCAAGTTTAATATCGATACTATGTTCACATCGAAGCGTATTATATTTCTAATCGATAGTTTAGTACATTGTAAAGATTAAAATGAAGTGAAATTAAACCTGGAAATAATATCTTTAAAAGATAATAATAATCAATTTCTTTACCAAACCTTTATCTATCAGTAATAAATATTTTGTTTTACGAAATTTTTGATTATTTGAAATGAAGCCTTCGATGGTAATTGAACTGCTTCGGCAGTTTGTTTCAATATCAGCAATCCTGAAATGAATAAATTTGGATACATTTTTTCAATAACTATGTACAGTGCTTAATTTTTTAGAAGCGATAGGCGTATCCAGAATCGTAAAACCTCAAATTTTGAGGGGATGGATAACCTCAAATTTTGAGGGGATGGATATATTTTTTTTTTCAAAGGTTCATTATTGAAAATGATAAACAAAAATACGGAGGAAAATCATGGAGATAATATAAAATCCTGGACCAATTGATACAGTCATTAAGTGAATAAATCAAAAGAAATATAGATAGCAAGAAAATAAAAATCAAGCAATTTTCACCAGATAATTTCGTTATTCTGAATGCAAAAATACAAAAATTAAAATCAGTAAAAAATAAAAAAACTACTATGATTTATTGAAGAAAAAATAAGAAATTAAAATCAATCTATTAATATCTTAATCTCTTACAATTAATTAAATTATTTGAAAAATTCATTCCCGAGTCAATTGGATGCGTTGAATAAAAAACAACTGTTTATAAACATAATTATTTGTTTTAATACAAATAACTGTTTATTTAATTATTTATAACACTGAATCATATCCTGCGTCATTTGGAGCCACTACCAAACACCAGGCATGCAGTTAATAACACTCGCCTGCGATGGTTTTTAGAGCGCTGAATCCGAAATTGGCCTCATCCTCTTCCATCACGTAAGGATTTTTTGCAAACGCAAATTTCAAAATGTGTAAAAACTCAAAAAATTGCGAAAATATGAGACATCAAAATAGACTTAAAACGTTTTTCTCTTAGAATTGTATGGTTTTTTTAACAGTCTTAGCTAGACTGAATAAGCAAATAAATGATCAGACATCTGACCAAAGAAAATTCATGATTGCTTGGTTCGAGGCATAGAGAAATACCTGTTAGCAGCTGGCACCTAATACTCCTGGCTGAGCCAGAGAGAAAAGGATTTACTTTCATATTGGCGAAATATTTAATTCCAGATTTCGAAAATCCTGACGTGATGGGGAAAAAATGAACGTCATATTCGGATTCAGCGCTAAAAAATATATAAGAATCAATCATCAAAAGTTAAAAAGCATGTCACAACCCAAATTTTGAAGGCTAGTCTAATAGTTGGAAAATGAATAATCCACTTTCTTATAACTTTTTTGCTATAATTAAATAATTATAGCAATTAAAATTTAATATTTTAATAGCAATAATAAATTTAATATATTTAATATTAAATAATTAATTATAATTAATTAAAACGTATTTTATATTTTATTAATAAGTATGAGGATGTGACGGCCGAGGGTCCCCTGAGTGCTCGGTTCGGAACGTTGTGGGTTCGATTCTTACCGGGGTCAATTAATATGAATTTCACTTGAATCTCGACATTCCCATTCTGTTTAGTAGGGGGTGGCGACTTAAGGGGTTGAAAAAAAGGATCACAAGGCCCAGATCAGAAACCCCCGCATATACCAGTACCGGTACCAGACATTAATAAGGAAACATTATTGTACATTAATGTTCATCAATCATAAATTATACATGTCTTAATTATTAGGGCTGCATACATAACCCTAATTGAATAGTTGAGTTGAGAAACCCCATAAGCCACTTTCTGAGGAATATTTAAAATTTAACGGATTTCCATTCTGTTGAGATAATTCTGTTGATAAAACATTTTTTGGGAGCAGAGCCCTATAAGCCGGACGCATTTTCGCTCTTTTTGAAATGATGGCTAATTACCAAAAGTTGAGAAACCCCCAAAATGAGTGAAATTAAGCTATATGAAAGGGATGAAGAATCAGAAGCTGACTAATTTAGTATTTTATTAACAATTTTATCATGAGTAAAAACTTGTATACATATTTATTGGTAATTATTGATACACAAAGTTGGCTGACTCGAGAAACCCTCTAAGTCAAGCAAATTTAAATTTAAACACCATAATGATTCTTAAAGTCTTAATTGGTAATATACAACTTCAGATTCAATCGCCTTTTCATTTATCAGTCGTTTCGGGTTGCCTTAAACAGTTACGCTTTGGCCTGGACTGTTTTTTGTTGTTTTCCAAAAATTTGGTTTGAATGACTTATGGGATCTCTTAAATAAACGATTTTATTATAGAGTGCTAAAAATGTCTTTCTATGTAATTTATTTTCTGACTTATTATTAATAACCTTATTTATTTATTTTTCATCCTACCTTGCCTCTCGGCATTACCGGTTTCGGAAGAATTACCTACCGATGAGTCTCTCCATCCTTACTGCGTCCATTCTTAATTGAGCCTATTAAAATAGTTTGGCCCTACTATTTCCTTCCAATCGTATACGAAGGATACAAAGTATGGATAATTTTCCTGACCAACTAATTGAGGAAAATCACTCTCTGTAATGACATAGAGGCCGGTTTTCTTCCGTTATTATCAATAACCAACCCGCATTAAGTCATAGTATAGCCATATTAATGGATGCTCATACGTAAAGAGAAAAATAATGTCATAAGTTATGAATGAATTTCTGAGCTGCAATCTAAAATTTCTACAAATAGCAATCATGTGTCAGTGATCCATATAATAATTTAAAACAAAAAAATAAAACAAGATTTTCGATGATGGAAATATTTAAAGAATTACATTAAAATCCTCAATTTCAAGTTTGTAAAAACGATCAAAGAATTAAATCTATACCATTCAGTTAAAAAAAAAAAATCTTTTTCTTTTATGTGTTCCTAAAATATTTTGGAAACGATAATTTATTTTTTTAAACTCTCGGAATTGGGCATCCTAAAGAGATACTGAAACGAAATACGTAGAAATAAATGACGGCATAAAGGCCAAGCGGAAATACGGAGAAAACTCTTCTAGAAGCAACTGACTGATAAGAAAATGGCAATCAAAGAAACTGGTAGATAAGAAAACTAGGTCGAATCAGAGTTGATGGTAATATTTAAAGGAGAATATTATCTATAAACAGTTTATCATAACGTATATAAAGTTGATCGACATTAACAATAAAATAATCAATACATTATTTGTTACATATATTACCTTCAGATTCAATAAACACATAACTGAATTATTTATTTATAATCTGCATCAGATAGAATTTACATATATCGAGTCGGAGTCAACTAACATGAAGAGAAAATAATTGGTATACATAAAGGTCAATCCCATTATACCCGTATAATATATTTAAGCATAATATAAATTATGTAAACATATATGATACAAGGGATAATTATTCTAATATTGGAAATGATTAAATTTTTTACCCGAATATGGCGAAGTAATTAGCAAGTAAGTATCTAACGATTTTTCGAGTTTAATGGCTTGTTGAGTTCGAGTTTAATTATTCGTTGAGATCCCGTGAATATTTTGAAACATGTTCAGCTCAAAATACTGAAGGAATGTTGTATTGAAGTATTAAATCTGTCGGTTTGAGGATATCTAACGATCTTTTGAGCGATCTGCACGACAAATTGTAAAGTTTTACGGATCAAATTACTCAGTGAATTCCCGCGAATGTTTTGGAACGATGTGACCCCAAAATACTGAACAAATATTTCATTATATTTGAAGAGTTGGCTTTTTTTTGTATCCATAATATCCATAATGACCTTCCAATCCTTCCCATTAGATTTCAACTTCATACTTACACAAATAGCCGTAATCCTCTGAGGTGTATTAAAAGAAGACAGCCTGGAGGGTTCCAAACATAGAACTCTTATTGATATACAATCAATGGGTGAGTAGTTTCTTCACAAGTCACTTTGTTTCGCGGACACAGAGGGGCTAGAAGATAGATTAATTGAACTAACCTGTCTTTTTCAGAAAAACAATTACACTTTTCTAAAAGGTTCTATCTGTTACAACCAGCATTCATAACGAACATTCAACAAAATAAAATAACAAAGTAGAAATAGGAATTAATTTGTAATGAGCATACATAATTTGCATAAAAATCATCATACCATTAAATAGCATTACAGGGATTACTATCGATAATAATGTAAATAATATTATAAGAAAATAGGTATTCTATAGTATTGAACTACTTTTCAGTTTTAACAATCATAAAATAACAGTAATTTTGTACGGTAAAAGTAGTCAAAATGTTTCAGGAGGATTCAGGTTTCAGGAACTACGGAAACATTTTATTCGCCCAAGTAAACTATTTCGTTAAGCAGAAAAGTAAATTAATTAGGTAATTACCATAAGCCAATTAGGGACTAACCGTCATGTCAATTAGGTAAAGCGAAGATCTTTTCCATTAGGCACCATTAACGCCTCTTACTATGTAACGCCTATTTGACTATTAATCGTAAATAGACACAAATAGTGCAAGATCGTAGAAAAAATTAGTTGCTGGTAAAACAAAAAAGAATTAAGCAAAAGAAACGCGCCTGCCTTGTGTCGTATGAAATGTCAGATTTGGGTGTAATGTTAATAAAACAAATAATTAAATAAAAATCGATTGATTAGTCAAGAACAGCATTAGCTTCGACACATCCTCTCCGAGTACGACAGGATTTTCGATTCTCTCCAAATTAAAGCTAAGTAGTTCAAAATTTCAAGAGCATTATGGAACAGTAAGTTATCAATAAAAAGTGGTAATCAGCACGCGATAGATAGATAAAAGATATGACGAGCATTAACTTATAATATTATATAATATATCAAATAGCTAATTATAGAAAATTCCTAAACAAAGCCTCAAATCTCTCAAAAAGCACACATTAAAACACCAGTCAACGTTTAGCCAATTCAGAGATTTTCAGGACTAAAAATAACAAAATCACATTATTGCATATCAGAGATAATACATCTCACTTTAACAGATATACCTAAATCGGCGGAACGATGACTGGTTAGTTATTAACAGCTATTTGGAAAGGTGAAAGTTTATCCCCTCCATAATTTCAATTTTCATATGGACTTGTCCATAATGATTTCATTATTAGCATTCCCCTTTACTGTCTCACTGATAACATTTTAAGGTGTGCTCTGTTGAAAACATTGTTTTAATCATACCAATTTTTATTTGTCGAACCCAATGATTTTGCTCAACTCTATGTGGAAACTTTTTTAAACTAACATTAGATCTATTGCTGGGTCCACACTATGTAACAAAACACTTGTTTTATAACATTCCTGTTATACAACTTTCCAACATTTTACAAGCCCCTTGTTTAATTGGAGTCTGCTGCGGTGGCACACAGTGGAACGAACGCACAGTAAATTTGGACAAATAATGAATGTTCAAATAATGCAATTTTTGTTAGCAAAATGTAGATAATAGACCTTTATTGGCCATTTTCGGCACTTTTTGTTTAAATCAACGTTTTAATTATCCCGTATTACAATATTAAAGTAAAATAAAATGTTTTTACACACTGTTTTGATCAAAACTTACATTAAACCTTATTTTTCATTTGGTTATACCAATAAGTACACGTTAAACAAACAAAATCTGATTAAATTCGAAAGTGAAATTTTTTCGGACCTTCACATTATATATTATCTTTTATTTTTTTTTTTCAATTTAAATAAATCGCTAAGAAAAATAAGAGTATCAACATATTCACAAAATAGGACCTTTCCATATTATGAATATGCAATTACATTTTGGCGAAGTTGTCTCTTTTTCAAAAATTGCTTTTTAAACTTTATTGACTGGCAATGTTTGTATGCATTATTAATGTTGTTTTTTTAAATTACTGTTTCAATTGAAACCTTCATTGAACCTTTTTTTTTTTTATTTGGTTACACCATATTTGTCGTAAAAAAACCAAAATATGATTAAATTTGAAAGTAAAAAGTTTTTTCGGGCCTTCACGTTATAATGCATCTTCTTCTTTTTTTTTTTCAATTTACAAAAATAGCTTGAAATCGTATAGAAAAATATCAACATATCCACAAAATAGGACCTTTTCAGATTATAAATCTGCAATTATATTTCGTCCGAAGTTGCCCCTTTTTGAAAATTGATGCTTACTTTTTTTTTTATTCGCAATGCTGGTTAGTTTAATTTAAAAAAAAATTTAATTACTATTTTAAACAAAACTGACATTAAACCTTTTTTTTTTTACAATATATTTTTCTTAAAACAATCGAAATATGATTAAATTTGAAAGTGAAATTTTTTCAATAAAAATTCATATTTCAGATAAACAATACTCAGATCAATATTATTTTATTTTCTCTTCGCTATGGGAGCAGAATAATTTTGTTTTTGCAAAATCATTTAAGTTACATTATCGTGATGTATACTCATTAGAAAAAAATAATTAGTAGATAATTTACAAAGCTTTACGAAGCCATTGAGTAAAGAAAATAAGAATTATCTGAATGCCAAATGAATGCTGATTCAAACAAAGACTTTTTCTTCTATTATCATCGCTATATCCCTTTGTTTCTTTTCCTCCTATTCTTCTTTTACTCTTCAATTTTCCTTCATTTCCAGAAAGAAAGATATTTTGGAGTAATAACTTAAAAGATCACGAGTTTTTTTTGAATTTTCATACTTTTCATTTTTTTCTTCTTTTTTTTACAATGTTAACATTTTTTAATCTAATAAATAACATAATTTATAGGACACCTTATCTTATAATAGTATTTAATCAAGAAAAAAAAGTCTGATTACGTTTTCCACCAAGTACAGACTTAGATATTTAAAGTAACATTCCATTTCAATTATTAAGGTTCATTAAATTAATATTATATCTATTAATTTTTACAAATGAATTAAAATGTATTTATAATATTCGTTAACGATCTAAACTATTTTTTTCCATACCTGTTAATTATTAAATCTTTGGTAAGGATACAAATATTTAAGTACTGAATGAATTCATTCGATTTTACCTGTAACGGGGTTATGCGAACGTCTCTAATTTCAACAAAAGCGCTCTAACTTATAACAAAAAAGTGTTATTTTTAATTAAAAATTAATATTAAAGAGAAAGAGTAAACTGTTGAAATAAAAAAAAAAAAAAAAAAAAAAAGGTTTGCTTTACCTCAAAAGAATTGTTTGTATTTTTCCTTTTCTTTTTCAGGTTTCAACCGTGTATTTGAAACAAATAATGAATCTTCTGCATATCTTTACCTAAAAATCCGGTTATAAAACAATAGATTTAATAATTTGACATCGCGATTGTACAACAGATTAACTGTCCTTCCCACAAAAAGAATAGGTAAACATATTATTACTATATAAAACTGATTAATAAAGATGCATTTTGCGCCATCTATGTTGACAGTGAATTTTTTTAATTTTTAAAAATTAATATTTTTTTAAACAATGCTATCACAACAAAAAAGGAAAGAGGAGAAAAATCAGGAGTTTTTTTTTTGTAAGGAATGTTTTTTATCACGATTATCTAATTATTTTCTTATTACTTCATTTAGCACTGTAGTTCCGTTTTTTAATTGTTTATTGATTTTAATCGCATCTCAGATACTTTTTCCAAAATATCCCTTCGTAATTGCTTCTAGAATGGAATATAAATCAAAATATTCCAATTTTCAATTCCTAAAAAGGGAGGGAGTGAGGGTGTTTGTGAGGGAGTGGGCATAATAGAATGAGGAAGTGAGGGTTAGGAAATATTACAAGGATATTAGTGAGGGTTATAGAAATATTACAATAACAATAAAATAAAAAAATATATAGTTTTATTGAAATATCTTTAGTTTCAATAATTTTTAGTTAAATTATTATTAATAATTTGTATCACATAATTCTTTATTATTACATTATTGCAATGAGTTTGAGATAACTTAACTTTAACCTATTGATAAAGCAACTGAATTAGAGACCGAATGAATTCAATTTTTTAAATAAATAAGAAGTGCTTATTCATGGTTTACTAATTAGGCCTTCACTTTGGAGCCTCCATATTTACACCAAACCAAATCCCATATCATCTGAAGAACTACAATAAAAATTCATCAAATATTACCTTACTTTCTCTATACAATGAACAGGTGAGGGAGTGAGGATCACCAAACACAAAGCACATATTTTAACTTATACAACTTGCTGGTTTCTGTCAACATCGGTAAAAAGTTGGTTTGGAGGGAACTGGTAAGGTTTGCCAAATATTTTCCTTAGCTGTATAAGGAATTTACTTGGCACCCAACTTACAAGTGGCATTTTGAAAAAAGTTAGGGATTGAGGTACTTGGCCAAGAGACAAACAATCTAACTAATTGTCAATATAATTATTCTATAACGAATTTGTTTTTCTTTTCTGAAAATACTGAGCTTGTTTGCACGCCTAATTTATTTTGATAGGGAAAGGTTAGGTTTTCTCGCAGCTAAACAAAGACAATGTAGAAAATTCAAGATAAGGAACATGTTAAGGGAGGGAGGATTTTAATATTTTAACCATGTTTCAACATGTAAAATAATTATTATAGTAATTAACATGGGAGCTGAGCCCATGATCTAAGACCATGCTTTATCAAAATCAATGAAAAAATGTCTGCCCCGGCATTCATGGGACTGTGATTTCCCTATTTTCGAAGAAGGACCCATATATCAAACAGAAAATAATAAACAGTATTTTTATTAGTATTCATAATTAAATAAACAAGTTACATTTTTTGAGATATCTATGGTCACATTAAAGGGTCAATGAGACCCTATTACAACAATGTTGTTTTGTTTTTTTTCCATTTTGTGACCCCGTGATGAAGGGTATTTATTAAAAGAATAACAATTTTATCTATACCTGTCGAGACTTAGAAAATAATAGCTCAATTTTCCGAATTCATAAAGTATTTACTTTATGAAACTCCTAAGGGTTATACAAAGTTCGTGAGCTCACAGCAGTAAATCATGACAGGACCCTTTACGGATTCATGGCCGAACAAACGTTAAACTGTCAGAACACCGGGCACTATCTATATAATACCAAGTTTCAAAGAAGTTGTCCTAAGCAGAAGGAAAACTTTCCTTGACAACGACCGCCCGTTTGACAAAGGTTTTAATTGCCGATCTCCGATCAGTTCGGTATTTTCCATTGATGGTATTTTTAAATGTAAGCAATACCAGCTTATTTATTATATAAAACGTTTGTTAATATAGTTTTTAATTATTATTTCATTGTATTATAAATTATTACATTTTCAAAATGATAATTAATTCAACATAAGTCATCATGGGGCATATAGTGTTGGGAAGTAGAAAAAAATAATTCGCATACACAATAAAAAAAATCTGGAGTGCGCATCACAAAACTTTCGCTTACCTCCCTAATTGAAATAAATTTACAATTTTCATGTTGTTTCCATGCAAACATTTAGTTTCCATTAAATTATATGACAATATTAATTATTATCTAGAACAATCACTTACGTTTATGCGCTACTCGTCACTATCCTTTATCTTCCACGGCTTTATGTACTAGATATTCTTTTTCTTTTTTTTTATTTAATTTTCCAACAGTATATTATTACTCTTATTTGCGAAAATTTGTTTTGAACCAGGGAAAATATTTCTCCTTTAGTTAATTATCGAATTCTTTCATAGTTCATATTTATCCATTTTTCATCACTACTAACTAAGAGAGAGGGGGTATATTATTTCAAATAAACAAAATCAAAGGTACCTTAGAGGAAGACATTTTGAAAATTTGACATTTAAACCCTGCCAGATCTTTTCAATGAAGTTAAAACATAGCTGATATTAAGGGCATTTAATTGTACATTGATAAAACGAGTTTGATCAAAATCGTTAAAAACTTTTTCTACAAAAATTGTAAAATGTTTAAAATCGGTGATATAAAGTGGCACTTCTGGTAAGTCGATTTTGACAAAAAACATCATTTTGCATATACCTACATTAAATGCGCAATTTCAGTTCCGAACAACTTTTTGTTTTTGAGCTAGACTTACAACACGCACACACACACTATTTTGCGAGACTTGGACTCAGGTGACTTTAAAACGTGTATTTTCGTTGAAAATAGGATTTGATATTTTTCTTAATCGCAATATTTTCCCTTACTATATATTTTATAAATAGATAAATGAAAAAAAAATGATTAAATAACTATTAAAAATTATTATCAATTTAATTATCATTCCTAATTTTAAATATCGCATTCAGTGGAATATCTTCACTACTCGTTAAATTAATAAACTTTAACAATCTCTGAGGGAGAGGGGGGAAAAAAAACTTTGCAATGATTTGTTAAACTTTTTGTGTTAATTTAAATATAAGGCAACATAGGTTTATTATAGGTTATACGGAATCTAATTCACTTTTTATATGTAGAAAATTATTTATGACGTATTTATAAACATATATATATATATATATATATATATATATATATATATATATATAAATATTTGTAATACTACATAAGTGATTTTCTAAATGTAAAAAATGTATTGGATTCCGTAAAGCCTAAAATAAACCTATATTGCCTTTAATTAACACAAAGTTAATTAAAATTAATTATAATTATAGCAAAGTTCCTTATAATTAAATTACTTTTAGAAAATGAGAAATTTCTAGTATGAACGGGAAATTAAGAATCTTCTGCAGAACAAGTTAAAGCTGGGGTTTCTAAAGGGAAGTACACTGAGTTCCTTTCCGTAACGTGTAAAATATTCTAGAACAACCCTGCACCAATTCACAGATCCCATTGAACTAACAGAACCATGGGGACGCATAAAAAAAAATAAATAACAAATACTTATTCCATTAGTACTCCATTTTTGGAAACGTTAGGAGATAAGAAATGATGTTAAATTAGTTTTACTTAATTTTAATAAAGAAAATCCAACGGAAAAACTTAATATTAGTTTTTTGCCACAATGTACTATTGTGATGCCGGCTATGCAACCAAGAGGACTCACAAACATTACAATTCAACGGGATCAAGTTTCAAGACAATTTTCTTCTCTATCATCATTATTATTTTCTTTTCTAGATAAAAAATAATAATAATAATGAATATAAAAACAACAAAGCGCTGGTAGACAAGCAAATTATTTAACGAAGAATAATTTCAAGGATTGCTCAACGCTTATTTAGATTTGTGATAGGTTGTGGAAAATTTTATTGCAAAAATGACTTTTCTAGAAAATAGTTTTAATGCTCATGCGGAATGCATGAGCTCCATAAAACTCTGATATCAAGAAGCACTCATACTCCTTTTTAGCATATAGAAATTCGTGGACTGATATGATTAGCACATTTGAAATTTCGATGCATGGCATTTCACGTACTAAATGAAAAAAATGCTAATTAAAAAAAAGTATCTATCGACTCAGAGGAAAAACGAGGCGGTTGAGCACGAATGTTGACCATACTACACAGCTTCTGAAATAACCGTAATATTTACTTCCAATGGGTTTCTGAATTTTATTAATTAATATAAGAGAAAAGAAAATCAAACAATCAAATATTCATGTACAAATCTCTTGACAATGAATAGCTTCCATGAAGGCTTGTTGTTTCCAAAAATCCTTAACTTTGTCCGCATTTACTCGAGCAATCAATAATCATCAATGGTTTAATTACGCATTAAATTTTAAGTACCTACTGAATCTTGTGTTTGAACTTTAAAAACATCGGTAGTGCTGAGACAGGGTTGTTTGCTCTCACCCGGTTTGTTTTCACTAATTGTGAATGATTTCTTTGACTTAATTGGATGTTTCAGTAGAGTTGGGGGAGTAAACACGCTGCCTAATGTACGCAAATGATATTGTTTTGAATGCGTCCGAACCTAAGTTACTTGAAATGATGGATAAATAAAGTAGCGGAGTACAGCAGCTTGTGGAATTTGTCAGTTAAACAGGAGAAAACAAAAATTATGATGATTCACAATTGAGGAAAATTAGAAAAGAACATAATCTGTGTAAAAAAAAAAATAAATACCGCTTTAAAAAAAATGGATGTTTATTATGCCGTACAGTCAATAATTTGTTACACTTGCCAGGTTAGGTGATGATACCATAGTATTGAACAAGTAGAAAAACTGAATATATTTTATATTAAAAAAGTTGTTCCCCCATCCTGTGAATTCACCAAAACATTTAATACCTGGAATTCAATTTTATTTCAATATTATTTTATATTTTATTATTACATTTGCAATATGTACAAAGGGTACTTAATATACCAGAGTCTAAGCTGCCTAACGTTTTGGCTACGTAAATAGTTAAAAATAAAATATTTTGGCACAAAAAAAAAAAACGAAAACAAATATGAACTCTGTAACAGAATAAATATTCAATTAGAATACGCAAGTAATCAAATAATTTTTACTGAATGAAAAAATGATATTTAAGGCGGATATGATGGAGAAAACCAGTGTCTAATTTTCATGGGCTTAATAAGAATTTAAACATTATTGAATGTAATTGAGAATTTATATTACAACTTCGCTGTTTGTTCTATTTTACAAGAATAAAGAGTTATGTATTTTAAAAAGAAAATAGTAAACCATAATTAAATTATTGTATGATAAAGACTGGAATAGTTAATTCAAATACAATATATCTTCTTAGACATAAAGAATGTTTTTGACTAAAAGTTATAATGCATAATACTCTACTGCTCCATGCAAACCAAAATAAAACCACTACAAAAACATGTAAATTAAACAAAATAATAATTATTTATTCAATCTAAAGCTCATTTATAAATTATTCGCAAAAGCTGGTTTATGAATGGGAGCGATATTCTTTGTTTGTAATAGTATATAATTTAGAGACAGACGGCTTTTATGCCATGCCATTAAAAGCTTATGAAAGATTTTTTAATTTTATTAAGAAAGAAAATGACAATCTGTCTATATTCAATTTTAACCGACTTTGAGAGACGCCAATTGCTAGAAAATATTTTTTCATAGAATCGATACCTAACTTTCATGATCCGTGGCTATAGTAGGGTGTACCATGTATTGGTGTGGTACCTATAAAATAATTCCGTTAGCAACATAACAATACGTAATTAAAAGAACAAGTTATACCAGCTTGCGTCTTATGGAAATAACAATAATGCATATTATAATCACAATGTCGAATGATTTTTTTTTTATGAACCAAACAGTTAGTATTAGAACAGTACGGTCTATAGCATGTTAAAAAGGATTATTTTCCGGAAAGGAGAGCAGTAATTAGGAAAGTAGCTTATGAACCACTTATGAAGTAGCTGCTCGGTTCTGAAAACTAATGATGGTATGAAATATATGCAGACATTTCATACCTGGGTATTCTTGAGCAGACCCAACACACAGAGAACATCAAGTTGTTAGAATATTCAGATCTTATCATCGCATATCACGAGAGATATGCCTGGGGTGTTTCTATACGACTACCAGTGCGCTTAAACGGGGCCAATTACAAAAAAATGTTGATGGCATGTGGTAACAATGTCTAGCATAACCAAGGGCAGAGAACCCTTCGTGGCAATAAACATGGGTTATTACAGACAATTAGGAAGAGGAAAAAAGGGAATTTCTCAATACCATATATTTAAGATGCCTTCATCCACTTTAGACCCTTATAAATGAGCCATAGAACCTAAGGACTTCCGAACGCCATTAGACATATTGATTCAATGGATAGCTATTTCACTGCTAGTTCAACGCATATCCGAACATAGGTAGCCATATTCATAATTATCTTAGTTGGTAGGTTGATGGTTGATTAATTTTTCTTTTAAATGGTATTTTGATATTTATTTTTATTGATATGATATGACATTTATTGATATATAAATAAATGAGGATTTGAAAAGTACCAAGGCATCTAAGAGTGGCAACAAGCGACGAGATACAAAGAGGTATTCAAATATGGGGAACCAATGAAGTACAGACGGCGCTGGTGTTGTTCAGCTCAGTGAAGTCTTCAGGATTCTTTTTTAAGGGAAAGAACTTACTGAAAAATGCAATTAATAAAAAACGGGTTTATAATGGACAATGCCACAGACGATTCTTACAACTAAAAACAAGCTCGTAAATGACTATGAAATAGTTAAATACAACCATTTCAATTTGCGAAATACAACCGGAAGAGATAAGCATTACCCGAAGGGTGATCCTGTTTAGCTTTTAATAGAAATGATTTAAAAATGCGAGAATTTCTAAAATATCAAAGTACTTCCATTAAAGTTCTTAAGTTATTTGTTAGTACCTAACAACAAGAAAAAAAAGGAAACAGAATACCAGTAAATATAAATGGCAGGGTCATGACCCTATTGATATTAAGTACAATTTTTTCCAGTGCACAGTCCTATTGATAAATTAAGGTAAAATTCATTTGAGTCAATCATACACTGTTAATTAAGAATACTAACAATATAGTGATAAAATAATAAAAAATATCAATCCCAAATAATTAATTTTTTTTTTTCCTAACCCATATATTTATATATACTTTTATATATATATATATATATATATATATATATATATATATATATATATATATATATATATATATATATATACAGACTGTAAAGACTGAAAAAAAAAATAAAACGAAGGAAAATTTATGTTAAATTGAATACAATTATACAATTAACAGATACGAGAATGAACTGGCTAATTGACAGAATGATCGCTATTTGCATAATAAGCGTGAATGAAGGACCTGAAGAAGTAACTAATTAGTATAATTCTGTTTCATCCTTCATTCGTTAATTTTAATGGGGGTGGAGGGAGGAGACAAGATTTTAAACAGCAATGATTTTTACTAAGCACTGACATATTTTTATCTACCAGCATCACAATACGCATATAATACTATAATTATTTCGCACTATAACCTAATTAAATAATCCTGACGTTCTTCATTAGAAACCCGGAGTTAATACTAGGCTATATCACTGTCAGTTGTGTTTCCAACATGGTCCCAGGCTTCTGCAGCAAAACATTCCCATCTCATGCTTAATCCTACTGGATAATTCTCATTATGCAACCTCACCTCACAAACAACATATCGCCGGTTTGGAGGTAAAAGTGATTAAACTTAAATTTTTTTCGAAGATGAGGAATGTTCTCATCTAAATGTGCCTGAAAAAAAATTTACACTCCGCTATTGAGAAAATTGTGAAATTATCAATAATTATTAGTTAATTTCACAACTTTGTCACTAATGAGCCGTACATTTGGTCCTGACACAGGCCGAAAGCAGCAAACTTCATCTTCAGAAAAATTGCAGTTGTCCTCACTTTTACCTCCAAACCGACGATATTCTAATAGGCTTCATAACCATTTCACAAGACTTAGTAATTTGGGAAGTATATCAAGCTCTACATTTTGTTCGCATTACATTGCTCTATTCAAGATGCCACATAGTTGTTGGAAACCTACAAACAAGACCATTTGGTAGTCGCCCTTCACTCAACGATAAGAAAGGTGAATAATTGGCGAATCGTGTATTCTAAAAGGAGAGAACAACATCGTTAATTTTTCAATTAAGAGTTCAACAAAATGGAACTATCTAGTTAGCATGACAGCGATGAACATTTGATAAAGTAAAGTGAGAATATAAATCCTTGTTTAACTATTTTACATAAAAATATCACCTTTTTTTTATATATATGAATATTTTTCTTCGCACAGTAAAAGTCTACAAACCTGAAGAAATATGATATTCATCATGCTATAGTAGTTAAGCAGGAGTTGTCGAAACCAGGGAACTTTTTAATCCCTCAACAGCCGATCGGCGTCTGGTCTATTTTACCAGATTTCATGGAAGGCTGCATACAGAATTACGAGTGATTTCCACGGTCGCTAGAAGGAAAACGATAGGACCAAATGACCTAATATTTTAAACAGAGATCCATTGGAGTCAGTTGCCCCGATCGTTAATATTAACAGACTCAGATATTTTTCGGAGGATATTTTCTCGTTCCACTGTCGTGATTACTGAGACCGGATTCTTCATTCGTTTTCCGAGACCACTGTCTATTATTTTTTTTTTGAGGATGCATTATTGTTTCTTCCCATCTCCATCTGCATTGACCTACTGGATGTTCTTCAACACATATATTAATTATTGCCTTGTATAATTTCTCTATAGGCATTTTCGTTCATTGAAATTGAGTTCTACATTCTATTGGATTAACATTTTCAATAAATCGAAACCTGACGTTAGTTTGATTACTAGAACTATAGTAAAGTGTAAGCTGTGAAATGGTAGCTAAACAAAACTCAATTCTATTGGCATCAGTGTCTAATCAATTAACCAAAATACAGCCTCAGGCAAAATGATGCAAAACATAATCTATAAAATATCATTGTTTCATTTTGTCTTAAATGCTTCATTTTGTTTTGGTTAATTTCAAATATGGTTTATACGAAGTAGTATCTTAACTCTTTATCTTCCTAACATTTTATTTATGTGAGTTACATTGTATTTCCACATTTAGAGGTTTTTCCACATCATTTGGAACTTCAGTCATTGATATTGTTTTTATATGTATTCGTCAAGTTCATTATTAATCGATATTTTAATTTAGGTACTTAAATGTATTTTCTCATAAATAGCTATCGAATGTTTTATTTTTTTAATATGAAGTTATTCGGACACTGACCTTCCCATGAAGAAAATCTGGAAGCCATCATGGAAAGAGTTAAAAAATAAAAATACCTACACATACGTCGTTTTACCTGACTTCAAGGAACATTTATGTCAAATTTGAAAAAATCGGTCGCAATCGCGTAACAGACAGAAAACGAACAGTCTAACGGTCGAAATGACAAACGAGTTGAAAACGGCGTTCTCTTATGTTTGGTCAATTATTAAGGTGCGTCCACACTGGTCGCGCAGAGACGAAAAGAAACAGACGTTCGTCGGTATGCGAAACTATTCTGAACTGCCCAGAACAAAGCACTCCGAAATCAAAGAAACTCCGTCCATATCGGGCGCGCAGTTTTGAGCAATCATGAACAACCTGGAACACTAGCTACCACGATCTCGGTACATCAAAGAAAAGTGCTGGCCTGTGCCCGCTGTGTTTAGACGGAATTTTGAATTTTTTAATCGGATTTTTAAACATTTCACTTTAATATAACTTTTTGTTTGCTTAATAGATGAGATTTAATTAATATTAGCAGAAAATAAGTTTCATAATTTTTATTTTTTGAAATTACAAAATAAAATGAGTTTCATTTTAATTTTGTAGGCAAAATTTAAAGCTTTATTAATTTTGGCCACACTAGTTCGAAATAACAATTGGTGTATTATTTTGGAAATTAAATGTTCGTGGTCGGGATAGAGAGTATTTTTCTAAATATGAATACAAAAACTATTCATATGTGTTGAGAATAACTTTTATTGAGCAGTTTTGATTATTGTTGGCATTGAAGAGGGGGAGGGGGCTTGTGTTTGCAATTTTAACACCACTACCGGTGTCGTTCTATTAAAGTTTTATATTTAATTTAAGTCATGTCCGTTTGTTTAAAAAATCGGCGCTTAATGTCGTGCTGCATACATTGATCTGTACATTTCAACTAAAGATATATTAAAGAAAAAGAAGAGAACAAAAATTCGCACCCCTTGTGGGTAGGAACAAAAATCAACGCATCATTTTTTTTTTTTATATTATAACTATTGTTAGTCGGGATCCACAATATAGTTTGTGTCGCAACACACGTGAATCAGTGGCGAACACAAAGGGAGAGGGGTCAGAAAGATAGATCCGAAATTTATGAAAAATATGATTTTTATGTCCACCAACATAAGGTTTGCTTTTTGAGAAATACTTTTGTAGTAAAATAACAAGTAACGAAAAAAAAAAATCAATTCACGAGCCGCACTAGCAGAGCATTAAAAGGGATTCTTATATTATCTGACCATTTAGCTTTTCTGGACCTTGAAAATTGTTTAAAAAATCAAATTTTTGAGTAAAGTTTGATCTGGAATAATGGATGTTCTAGATAATTAACTTCAGCGTCAATTGCCTGTTTTCGTATCGATTTCCAGTACTAGTATTACTCCCTGACTACCGAAGGTAGAGAAGCTTGCATGCTATTTATTGAAAATTTTAATTCGCTTTTTAATTTACTTTTTAGACATCTAGGAATAAATTCAGTTCCGTACTTTCCGTCTGTTTCTCAGTAATCAAAGCCATGTGGCGGTCACAACACCTAATACAATTTTGATGAAATTTTCAGGAAATGTATGAGTAGAACCTCTACTACTTTCACTTACGCATTTTACTTGACACGAGTATATTTCAAAAAAGGCTCGTCAGATTTGGCCCAAAGATTCAGAGGAAATCCCCCTTCCGAAATGAACGAGCAACTATAATTTTCACAACCACCAACATAAGATTTGTATTTTGAGTAATTTTAACAATAGTTTTTGATCCAATTTTCAAGTTTAACATTAAAACTTACGCCAATTTTGGCGATTATACATATTTATGCGATTGTTGCCCTTTTTCTTATAAAACCCTCACTCCCCTTCCGACTCGTTATGTTTTCACACCAAATCACTATTTCTAGCCTAAACAATTGCTGTATAATTATGAGAGGATACCTTCAAATAGATGCATCTAGTTCTTTTACAGTCATCATTCATATTTTTAATTAAACAATGTTAAATACAATATAGATAGCATTCATTACGAATATTTTTGTGACATACCATTTTTTTGATGAAAAACCTCTTGGTTTCCTGCCAGGTCCTTACTACTCCAAGAATGGATTGTTAGCATCACAGACAAATATTATCAGGCTATTTTCAGCCATTTTCATAAATCGTGTTACCCAGAAAAGTCGGTAACACTCCTTAAGAATGTTTTCCGCCAAACCTTTGAGACAAATCAATTTTCCTGTTGCACACTCTAAGCATTATAGATAACTGAAAAAAACAACACTCATTCTTCGAAATACTTTTAATTTTAATTTAAGCTCATCTATTAAGTAAAATAAAAGAAACTGTTTTAAAGTCCGCGTGTGAATTCAAAATTCCAGCCCAACCCATATATAATTTATATAATTTTAAAATTATACTCCTCTCTTGAATGTAATATTTTGCGTGATAATTGTTTTGTGTTTTCAAATAACAATGACCCCAGAATAATAATATAATTCAGGATTACCTATAACCAAATAAATTTTTATTAATAAAAATTTTAAATTAATAAAACTTTAAATATTACCAGAAAAATTAAAATTAAAGTAATAAAGAAGCTCATTTTATTTTTTAATTTAAAAAATCATTTGATAAAAATAAAAATTATGAAACTTACTTTCTATTAATACTTTCTATTAATTTTAAAGCTCATCTATTAAGAAAAAAAAAAGAAAGTAAAATAAAAGAAAATGTTTTAAAGTCCGCGTGTGAATTCAAAATCCCAGCCCAACCCATATATAATTTTAAAATTATACTCCTCTCTTGAATGTAATATTTTGCGTGATAATTGTTTTGTTTTTTCAAATAACAATGACCCCAGCATAATAATATAATTCAGGATTACCTATAACCAAATACATTTTTTTTGGATAACATCAAATATGGATGGTATTTATGGGAACAGCCTGTTCAAAAAAAAAATAATAAAAAAAATATAGTAAATAAATAGCGAAGATAAGAAGGATACACGAAATACAAGGAAACCAGACTAGGGTTTATCGACTGAAACCTTACATGGATTGCTTATAAATCATTCATTCACTCAGCATTTTACAGTTTTCTTACCCGCATGTAATACCCTTTTTTTTCGAATTTAACTAAGGTAATGTGGGGCAAGTGCGTTTTCGGGATAAGTGCGTAATTGTCTGGTTAAATCCATACACTGAACTTATAAAAACTGCCCTTTTGGAA
Source organism: Rhaphigaster nebulosa (assembly GCA_948150685.1). Lineage (NCBI taxonomy): Eukaryota > Metazoa > Arthropoda > Insecta > Hemiptera > Pentatomidae > Rhaphigaster > Rhaphigaster nebulosa. The sequence continues at coordinate 80,635,889 of OX411310.1, forward strand.
GCATTATGTCTAAAACCTGAAGTACTTACAAATCAACCACGAGATTTCGCTAAGGTGAAGTACAACGAGTTGCAAAGTTATTCTCAACCTGTTGTTTAAGTTGGGTCTGTCAACTTCTGCTTTACAGCTGTATCGGTGTTTATCCACCGCTAGGCCTTATTTTATTATATATATCTTTTAATATTTATGGTAAGTGGAACCTACTGTAAATACTTTTTGATTTATCTACATTTCTCCATGACAGTTTTTAAGAACTAGCCAGCTTAGTCCCGACCAAACGTGATAGTATGGATAAGTGCAGACCTATGTTGTGGGACAAGTGTGTGAGGTGTAGACTTACTCCTACTATCGTGCTTTATTTGAGCAACTGGGGAATAAGGCATTGAAATAAAAATCCTTTTTTTCAATATATTTATTCGATTATATTCCACAATCCTTTTAACAGCATCACTAAAAATTGTAAAATGCGATTCTCAGACAAGTTCTTACTTTTTTCGATGATTACATCAGTATATCAGCACTTCTCTCACAACAGCTACTGCTTAAATAATGAGTTTTCCAGACATCTTGTACGTACTTAGATATCTTGCCCTTAAGGCAGGGGCAAGTGCGTACTAAGTACTACTAAATAGAATTATCAATCTCATCAAAATGGATTAGTTGAAACATGGGACTAAAACGCAATATTTAAAAATAATTTCCCAAGGAACGTTACAAAAAAAGGAGAGAAAATTCTAGCTTTAAAAATAAAGATTTTACAGTCATTCAAAGTCGAACTTTGTAAAATCTAGTGCGCACTTTACCTTTATCCACATTACCATACTACGATGCCATATAATTTCACAATTTAATACAAGTTCCATTTTATAATTTAATAAATAAATTTTATATTTAAAAAATACTATCTATGTTATATTTACTTATCAATGTTATTAAATTATAATTTTAAAATACCAAAAAGAGTTGATATGTACATAAAGGGATAGGGGGGAACGTATGTATAAAATAGCGTGTAAGAACTTAAGAATGAATTTCTCACAGTGCTATGATTCAATCTATTTATAATCTATCGGTTTGTTTCAGTTACTAACTCCATAGAGGTGTTAAAGATAAAACATAAAATCAATAGGATTCCATACAAAGCTAATCCTATCACGAGATTAGCACTAAATAGAAAAATAAGAAGAAATGGGATTTTATAAGGGTTCTATTCAACACATGCTACAGAAGATATGGTACAATAACTATTTATTTACTGTTTTGAAAAGGAAAAAAGATAAATTAATTCTACTAAAAAGTTTTTTGTTTTTTATATATTATATGAAAGAAAGAAGAAAACCAGAAAAAATAAGATACATTTTAAATACTATTGATTTATTTCAACTGTTATAAAAAGTAACTAATTCTATTAAATCCTGCTTTTCCATAGTAAAAAAACTTTCACGATTAAAAAAAAAGATAAATGAATAAAAGTTTAGAAAAAAATCAGAAGGTTTACGATAAATCAGAATACATAACTCCTCAAATTAAATCATCAGAATTACCATAGCAAAAATGGAAAATTATTAAATTGGCCGGAAGATAGATTATAACATCTCTAATTATTGCAGTAGGTAAATATATTGATATAATTCAGGAAGTAATTTTTTGATAAAAAGTACTTTAAAGTATTTTAAAGTATTTTAAATAGACAGTCGTTTTTATAAAAAATGCTAAATGATCCATTGATATGGATCGTATGTAGGGTGAGGTAGGGTAAGTGCGTTTTCGGGATAAGTGCGAGGTTGTCTCGTTAAATCTAAACGCTCAACAGGTAAGAGTTGCCCTCTACGTAGCATGAAGCCTAAACACAGATGAATCAGAAATCAGCCAAGAAAGTTTGCTAAGGTAAAGTATAACGAGTTGTAAAAATATTAGTTCCAACCTGTTGATAAAGTTGTGCCTTTCAACTTTTCCAGCACAGCTGTACCGTTGTTTATCTAACAGTTGGCCTTTTTTTTTTTTTTTTTTTTTTGCCATTAGCGGAATATACAGAAGCTGTTCTTCAAAATACTTTGTGATTTACATTTATCCTCGACAGTTTTCTATTTTTTAAACGCTTTTCCGTACAGACCTCTGTTGTGTGAAAATTGTGCGTAGTGTAGACATACTCCTACTAATGGTCTGTTGGCCAGACCCCGCTATCGTGCACCTCCCCCCCATTCTCTATAAATTGCACATCATGGCTGATGATTAAAAAAAAGACAATGTTCCCAGAAAAAAAATGGCGGACTGCCGATTTTGACTTGATTTAGTTTTTTGGTCACTGTCATTCAGCATTTGGTTTAATCTCGCCAAGATTGGAGTTGTTTCAAAGCTCAATAGTCAAGGAATGAAAAGACATAGGATAATTTAAAAAAAATTATTGGCTTCGACATAAAAAAAAAACCATCAGTAAAGTCAATTTTTTCAAGTCGTTCACACGAAATTTGAAATTTCAAGACCAGTGGACATTAGACGGCCACCAATAACAAAAAAGTCTTCAAATAAAACAGGTGGATCAATTATTCTTCTTTTAAAACCAATAGTCACTTTTTAAAATATTCGAAATGGTTCCTTAGAAAATGAACTTAATCAGTGAGGGACGAAAGCGCTGTCAGTCTTTCTCCTCATCATAGAACATTCATAAAGGCTATCGTTATTAGCTTGACCGACATAATTTAGTTTAATTTCATTACCGAGCTTATATTAGTGCAATAATTTAAGTGTTAATAACAGTAATATTATATGTATAACTTTTTTTTTTAAATTCTTTATTCTGTTCTGAGGACTTATAAGAAAGAACTTCTCGTAAACAAATATACAAATACAGTTATAAATCTTAATCCAGGCTCATTCTTCTACCACCCACTAATTTAACGTAGCCAACTGGAGTCAGGGCCGAAATTGGATACTCATTTTAGGAGGTTTGAATGTGAATTACGAATTTTTGGGACATTATAAGTAAAATAAGCCTTGTCTGCCATCTCAAAAAATAACGGCATTTTATTCAAGAAAAAACAAAATTTTCATTAATTTTTCATTCCATGCTCAATATCTTGAAAAATACCAACCACGCGAAAAATATTATAATTACTATAATATTATAATATTACTATAATTTATAATTATTATGACAAAAATATTATAATTATAAAGAACATTAAATTTGAGTCCTATTAGAGCTCGTTGTGTTAGCTAGTTCTCGAGATATTTTTACTGTAAATATATTTTTAAAAAACAAAACGATAAATCGCCATAAATTTATTTTGGGAAATATCATGGAAACTGCTCATCTTACGAAGATAATTAATATAAACTATTTTATTGTGCATTTACCTTGCTCTAAAGTGAGTAGTAATTGACATTAGTACTCCAAATAGTTCTTGAGATAAATAATTTGAAAAAACATTTTTTTTTTTCTTTTCTGAAAAACGAGAAATCACCGTTTTGTAAGTTTATTTTGCTGAATATCAAGGAAGCCGTTCTTTCTACGAAGATAATGATTATAAACTAATTTATGGTGCATTTAACTGGCTCTAAGTTGAGGGGTAATTGACATCTGTATGTCAAATAGTTTTCGAGATAAAGTTTTTTCAAAAAACACATTATACACGATTTTGGCTTAGTCATATTATAAGAAAAGTTAGACATCTCAGGAACTATTAGACGTACATATGTCAATTACCCTTCAATTTAGGATCAGTTAAATGCAATATAAAATAGATCATAATCATTATCTTAGTAGGAAGTAGGGAGAACTGGCCCAGAGACTATATTATCTTTTGTCGAGGCTAGAGAATTAAAACAAAAATTATTTTTTTCAATAAATTTATTTCATTATATTCCACATCCCACTCTAATAACCCAATGAAATTGTGAAATGCGAATCTTAGACAAGTTTTAACTTATTTGGATGATAACGCCAGTATAATAATCCTCCGAAAACCGAACAATTTTGCACTTGGCCCTCTCCTGCTTGAATAATGAGTACTTGTACTTGTTCCTTAAGGCTGGGACAAGTGCATGCTAAGTACTAATGTAAAGTCGAACTTTGTAAAATTTAGTGCACATTGCTCCAGATCACCCTATTTGAATTTTATTTATGGAATAAAATCAATAGCTAATGGTGAAGATTAGGCGTTTAGATTTCTTGGAGTGATGTTTTGTTCTTAGTGAATCTGTATTTTTAAGTGTTAATGTGATTTGTGCTTCTTTTTATCCGCATTCATGTAATCTTGTTTTTTCTGCCCGGAATGGCGGAACACTGTTAGTTGCTTGCATGTATTTTTAAGACTCAAAGCTTCGTGTGTGGAATATTAGATATATATCCTAACAATTAATTTACGTCTCATGCCGAGTTTTTGCTTATCTATATTCATTTATTTTTGCACTGTAAGTAATCTTCAAGTTTTAAATGATCTTCTAATTGTTCCTCTAGTTTCCTTGGTCCAGGAAGACCACATTCCTTTACATTACATTTACATTACAAGAAGTAAAAATGAAGTCAGCGAGGACTTCTTCCACCTGTATTCGGTTTTTCTTTAACAGAAAACTTCAGCTATGGACTTGAATCCCCATCTTTTCGCGCAAAATAAAATAAGTGCAACTTATTGAGAATACAGAGATTGAAGAAAATAATTCAGATTAAATAATATTAATTAAATAAGGGATAAATTAAAGAGTTGCCAAGCGGTTCAGCAATAGTAATATTAATCAGTTTCTCTTTCGGAAAAAGAAATACGTACAAGGTCTGTACGTACCTTGAGGGCTCGGGGAACAGGTCGAGATTATCGACGGGCCGCAAAAGGACTCATAAAGATAAGCAAACGTGAAAGCACCATAAAAACTAGAGATAGGCCCGGTCGACAAGGTATAATAAAATCTACCGCTCTAGGATAGAGAAAATAGGAACAATAGAGAAATAGTTCAAATATTTCCAAAGTCTTTTCAAAAATTCTTTTAGTATCAACCAATCAGAAGGCCCAAAAGAAGAGTGGGGACAAAATGAGAAGGAGGAGGAGAGAGAACAGGCAGAGGAGACAGAAGTAAGGAGAGTTCTAGCTAGAAGGTTGAGAGAGTTCTGGGGAGAAGGCAGAGACTCCGGTTGAGCAGTCCATCCGAGACGGAGTCCGTACTTCTGGCGGCAGATATAGAAGACCGCTGCAGGAAGAAACCAGACCATAGAGACGCGAAGTGGCGAAGCAACCAGTCTCCGAGCCAGCGAAGGCGACATTAAGATGGTCCTTTCATTCAAATGTGTACATTAATGTCTAATATTATGTGGCACCCGATTAATATTTTAAATTAGCAAGTTCTCCCAGTATTCTCAAATACAGATGCTAAAGTCAATAGCGTTTTACAATGAGAGTAAGTTAGGTTGTAAATTAGAAAAATCAACAGTTTAATGAATAAAGTAACGTAAATAAAGTAAGATCTTCTATCAAATTCTACTATTCTATTTACCCTGCATGCCATCATATAGTTAAATTAAGTGAATTGGTAAACGCGACACCCTTAGAAAGGATCTCCAATGTTATTTATAATATCCCAAGCTAGTGACCATAGCAGGGGGGTCTGCGGTCTCTAGCCTTTTATGTTAAAATACTGTTTGATTGATCGGTTCCCTTCTGGAACCTATGCAAATAGAGAATAAATTAGATCAGTAAATTAAATAAATATGGTTTCTGGAACTCCCACCTGCCTTAGAAAAGCAGTTTGCCAGAAACATAGCATAAGAAAAATGAATTTCATTTTTAAATAAAATCTGATCAAACGAACTGCAAAAAATTATGTTATAATAAGTGAAAAAATGTTTAATTTTGTTCTTATAGGATTTTAACTAGTTTCTGATTAAATTTTCTATTTATAGACGTTTGTTTCCTTTGAAACAATTTTAAAACAAAGGCTTAACATTTTCTGGAACAGCACTACAACTAATTTTATCTACGGGGCGCTACTGGCTATCAGGTAACCACTCAGCAACACTCAACAGAGTTTCTTTTCAACCCTTTGAAGAACAATATACCCAAGTTGTATAGAGAGGCTGTGTCCAAGCAGAATATTTTAAAATAGAATTAATCTACGGCAAATAGAATAAAAAATTAGTTATACAGAGTCTTATCTCATTTTTTTTTTTTAAATTGAAATTGATCAAAACAATTAATTCAATAACGAATAAATTTATTAAAAAAATGAAGTAAATTTTGATTTCTACCTTCGCTATCTAAATATTCGTTAAGCAGAAAGTAATATATCGAAATTTATAGGGGATTGGTTCATATAAAATCTTAATGTTGAAAAATATTCTAAAGAAGGAATGAGATGGTCCGGGAGGTGGTCAAAAAGTGGAACAAAAATAGTAATAAATATTAAGTAAGGAACCGACGTTTCGATTTTGCAGGTCTTCTTCAGGGCTGAATAAACAAGATACGAAACTAAGAATAAAACAATGGTATATAAAGTGAATGAATTAATAATTAAAAAGATTTAGTGAGAAAAAAAAAGATGAAAACAGTGATGTATTTGTAAAATGAAACTGGCAGAGTAATGACAACCACTAAAAATAATTTAGTGAATATCAATACATTAAGCTGCTTATTAATAAAACTGGCTATATAATAATAAAAATAGGTAAACTAAAAGAAAAATAACATTAACTAAAAATTAATAACACTGCTAAATAATTAAAAAAAAAGGGAATACAAATAAATAAACAGAACTAAATAATTTTTAGTTAATGTTATTTCTCTATTAGTTTACCTATTTTTATTATTATATAGCCAGTTTTATTAATAAGCAGCTTAGTGCACTTACATTTACTAATTTATTTTTATGTTTATTCAGCCCTGAAGAAGACCTGCAAAGTGGGTCGAAACGTCACTTCCTTAATAAATAGTTTTTAATATTTGTGTTCCACTTTTTGACCGCCTCCCGGACCATCTCATTCCTTCATAAGCTCAACGGTCAACCATTGATTATTCAATACGAAAAATATTTTAAATTAATAACAATAAATATAATCCGTTAGTGAATGAGAATGAATGAACATTCAGTGCATTAAGTATATGTAACTATCCTATGATAAACGGCAATTTTCGACACTCTCCTTGGAAATGAAATTGGCTTTGTCTGCTTCGGCATAGCATTGTAATAGAAGTGATACTATAGAGTAGTGAACAACCAGACAGAAGAAAGAAAAGACGAATTTTAAGCGCTAACATGGAACGATTGTTTCGAATTTCGCCAAATACAAACTGGCTACAGATTACGAGAGATAATAAAAATAAAAAAAAATTAAAAGACGCCGCAGATTCCAAACAGAGGACCTTCAAAGACATTCCTCAAAGGATGAGCTTATTCGCCTCCCTCAGGTCAATACACAGAGATGGATATACAAAAAGAAAAGGGATTTCATTTTTTTTTAAGGAAAAAAAGAGATAAGCTGTGTGAGAAAAATAAGCAGTAAGTAGTAAAGAAAAGACAAAATAAATAATTTAAAATAATGCAAATTATTATACTGTGGTTTATTATTTCCAAAAAGTTATATATCGAAAAAAAAATTCTACTTTCCCTTGCCTATATATGAAATATATTTTCGTAAACAACTAACGATTTTAGTGAAACTTATCTGTTGACTTCTCCTAAGAGCTCTTTAACTTTTCATGTATTTAATGCATCACCAAAAAAGTGAAGCGAAAAAAGTTATGGACAAAAGAAATGTTTTATTTTTTTCATAACATATTATGCTAATCACCATAATGTGGTTATTCATTTTGTTATATACATGTTGTCAGATATGTAAAAATAAACCGAAAGTGTTTCAGACGTTTAATAGACAAATTACAGTTCGAAACATCGTGAAATAAATACAGAATAAGAAGTATAAAGACATTAATACAAACTGACAACAAATAAAAAAAGTGATCGGCTGCCATTTTGAAAAGAAATGGCGGATGGTAATGTCGAGGTCTGGGGATCATCCTGAAGTCACCTGTGACTTGGGTACCTTATTTAAAAAAAAAATGGCCCATTAGTTTCGGAGAAAAGCCGCGGACAGGGGACGGATGGATTTTTTTTTATTTTATTAGATTTTTGATTTTAGATATTGAAACGTAAAACCACAAATTTTGATGGGGTTTAAATTTTCTTTATTCTTGGTCAATCACAAAGATACATTATTAAAAATAAGAAAAGTTACTATTTAATCATCCGATTGAAACAATACTAAATTGAAATTCATAGTGTAAATTAGGATACCTTAATAGCTAATAAAAATATTTGAAAACAATTTTTTAAATATAAACCAAAAGGTTCCTCCTTAAATAAGCCAAATCTATAAACTAAATTAAGAAACATTCGGTAAAAACCCATCTGACTTCTTACATTAACGTACCTCAGAAATTACCACACAATGACGAAAATTTATCATTTAATGGGATTTTAGAATTAGTGGGAGAGAGAGACTTGTCCGGCATGAGCTAACCAGAGTGGGAGTATCAAGATTCATACGAAATAAATTCTAACTGATCCAGATGGGAATAGAACCTACATTTATTTAAACCCATCACTGCCTCACGAAAATGTATATTACATAAATAAAAGATAAATGAGCAAACATGTGCAGTAAATATAGCATTAAAATCGTACCTTTTACCAAAATAAGTTGTATTTCATATCAGGAACCAAAATGAGTATACAAGGTAGTCATCGCGATGAATAAACGAATTCAGTTTCGGATTTTGGGCAAAACCCTACTAGAGATGGAATTACTATGTGGGACGACAGACAATTTAATTTAGTCTCTACCTTTTGTGGAAGGAAAATATTAGGTATTGTCTACAGGATTTTGTAAGAACTTTCCAAACAAGATGGAAACACATTTACCGATATTAATTCTACAAAAATGGTAGCGAATCAATTCAATTGAAGATACTAACTTTCGTAAACCTTCTATTAAAACAGTGTAATTTTTGCGACATACCTATAAACGCAAAAAGAGGTAAAAAAGGTATCTGTATTGGCTAATCAGTAAATAATTTACTTATTAATATTTTTTTTTTTACGGTCTTCATCCATATTTGATGATTGTCATCCCCGAACTGGCATTTCAAATGTTGCAATTAGATATTAGAATAATGGAAACTAATATATCATACAAAGTTTAGTGTTTGAGGTGTAATCATGTTTTTATATACCATTATTTTCCCTCCATAATTAGAATCTGTCTGGGAGAATAAAATATATTATTGTGTTGTTTTATTTACTTTTTTCATCAATGTTTTGACAAACCTGGACCAAATAGCAATCAGAAAGAGAGAAATAGATTTGTATGAAATAATATCGACGTCGTTTTTTGAAAAAGGCTTAAGCGCCAAAAATTCGAAATTTAAGTTTCAGTTGATTAAGGGACATAAACATCCCCTCTATCGATTCCCGCTCACGATATATAAAAAAAAAAAGTTGCAAATGGTCTAAACATCGACTATTGATGGCATAAGCACCAAATAATGATTCGTCACTCTGGCTTTGACCGGTGCTATAAGTCTTGCAAAATATATTGTAATTATAAATGTTTTGCCAGGTTAATAAAATCCTACTGTACACAGTAAAGAATAAAATAAAAAAATATATAGTGTTTATATAAAAATATATATATTGAGAAAAATCGTTTCATGTAAAGTTTGTTAATGGCGCTTACACCTTTTTAAAAAAACGACGTATATATAGTAATGGATCTCATACCAGAGATATGACAGCACTAAAGAAAGTTTCTCATAAAGACAAAGCTGCACTAATAACTCCCTATAGAGAGATTGGCATAGTGTGTGTTAGTAGCTTACGCAAAACATGTGCATATATATATATATATATATATATATATATATATATATATATATATATATATATATATATATATATATATATAGGCAAAGAAAAAAAAAAGAATTGATCTGGATTTATATAATTCAGGAAAAAAAATTCATCTTCAGTCTACTAATTCACTGAGCTACTGCTATTTTTAAGCTCAGTGAAAAGAGCTTTGAACCAATCACTGAGCAGATCGCTCATTACTCCAAGTAGACTAAGAAAGGTCTAACATTTTCTATCCAGAGAGGGAGGGTGTGTTGATTTAGTATGTAGTTCCACCGATATTATCAATGTTAACCCTTCACCAAAAAAATGGTATGTACAAACGCAACATTTATTCTGATTAACTTAGAATGGTTTTAGACAGGTACCCAATTGGTTATAAATTAATTGTAAATCTTATATTATTACATAACAATTTATTTTATTCTGAAAGATTTATTATATATTACCTATAAGGTAACAGTGAACTAAATTCCTTCTTTATTAGTCTATTGAGGTTTTTTCACATTAGAGCCAACGTTTCTCGGCCATTTGCTTCATCTTGTTTATAAATGTTTGCATATATTCAAGGAAAATACATGAACAAATTTATAAACGTGAACTTGAAATAATCAGATTGTTAACAATTAAATTGAACCCTGAAGAGGAGGCAAATGGCCACGAAACATTTGTTCTAAAGTGAAAATAACTTAATAAAGTAATAAGGAAGAAATTCAGTTCACTATTAGCTTAAAGACGATATAATATTGGCAATTTGTGATGTTTGGCAGATGATGGGGATAAGATCCCGTAACGTCAACAAATGTATATGACAGTTGATTTCCTTTAATAAATGAAGAGTCCAACAAAGAAAGGGGAAGTCAAATTTTTTTTAAAATGGAGTTAAACACCAATATGTTCAAACCGCCCAGTAGAATAAGATAGTGAAAAGAAAGAATCGAAAATGTGCATGTTCGGTTCGTCAGAAGCGTCTGAAGAACACCCAGAGACTGAAGAAAATAGTGAAGGATTTTTCTAAAAACTCATTACGGGTGACATTCCCACTTTTTTCCACGGACTATTCAAATCATTTTAAAGTCGAAGTTCACCAATAATGTATGAAATATTCTTGGAAACTTCTCAAAAAATGACAATATCAAGAATATAATATTTAATTGTTAATTGCAGCTACTTCAAAAAAAAACAAATGTCGTTTAAATATGAAAATACGTATGCATTTTAATTAAAAAAAAAAAAAAAAAAATAGACACACCTGACACTAAATAACCAGATGGAAGACTTACCTGAAAAAGAAAAAAAAAAGCTATTAGTAAGGGAATAACAGTCGGTATTTATTAAAAATATATGCTTCAGAAGAAAAATAAATTCGTTTCTTTTCTTAACTTATAATGAAAAAATAAATAAATAAAAATCAGTATTCAATCTAAATGATCATTATAACAATTACCTACGTATATATCATAAACATAATTTATATTCAGTAAGACATCAATTAAATTAATTGTTAAAACAATACTTAATCAATGAAACATAATAAAAAATAACCTTCATAAAAGCAATAAAAATGAAATATAATTTTTCTACCAGCATCACTTGTGATGATGTATTATTAATAAAATTATAAAGCGGTAATGGGGTAGTTTATACTTATGTTCAAGATTAATATTAATGCTTTATTATCATGATTTTACAATATAATTTGAACCTTTATATCAAAACATTATCAGAGCATTGATCATTATGACCGTCAGCCAGAGTCAGTTGCCATGATCGGCCTTTGAACCAAGTTTTATAATGTTAAAAAAATAAATTAAAATCTTTAAATATTTTTAACAATTGAATCTTTTTAATACTACAAAAACAATACAGTTCATCCATATATAAAAAATAGTTATATACATACAGTTATAATATATATATATATTAAATCAAATATATATTTCTTTATACACGTACACACAAATTCACAATTACGAACAATAACAAACATCATTGATTTGGTTATTTATTTATTATTTATCTCAATCAGTGCATCAGTTATAATTAATTTCTCTTACTAATATATCTCTATAATTTCAGACTAATTTACAGTATTTTGTTAGTGCGGAATAGTATTAAACATTTTAATTGTTCAATTAATTCTTCGTTGGATAATGTTTCTTTACAAAAAAAAAAATCGTTATTTAAATTAAGATAATATCGGGCTGACTGGAATGACAATAAAATTATTTTCTACTTCATTTCTACTACATAGTGAACCTTACCCTCGTTATGTTTTCTCTGATACATTGCTCAATAACTGGAAGCTTGCTTTTAAAACCCACCTTATGTCAGTTATCTTCATTCGTTCGCAACAGTAATGCTTATTGAAATCACGACACAGATTTTTATATAGGCGAAATTTATTAGTTTAATTCACTCTCTCTATGCTAACTTTAAGAAAGTTTTGCTCTAAGACTCTCTAACTTGAACAAATACCTTTTTTAATTTTGAAATACTTTCAAAGTTTATATCTAAGCGCATATTATGATCTTTAATAATTCTTTACTATGTTTTATTTTTAATTGATTCCATAGCAAGAAACTTGAGTGATCCCTAATCCTGCATATTCATAACTTTTATTATTTATTCACGATGTAGTTTTAATGTAAATATAAACAGCGGCTGGATTTGTGTTTCCAAATAACTTATGTGGTAGGATAAAGCAGTTTTCTCATAAATGCTCAAGATTAACTGATAGTTGCGTCTATTAATTCTGTTAAATAGCAAGGCAATTAAGAGGCTGCGAAATAACTATTACCCTCCAATTAGCTTGAGTGTAACTCAAGCTAGCCATTCCACTAAGAACCCTACTATCCAACAAACATTATCTGAAGAATCCTAAACTTAATTCTAATTTTCTTTCATAGCCAGAAATTAATATAATAAATGTGTTTTCTATTGATGATTGTTTATGTAAAACCAAAAAAGAAAAAGAACACAACTAAAATACTTTTTTTTGTCAATTATAAAATGTATCACTTGCTTCATCAATAAACATATATCTAAGAGAAGGATTATAAATTGCAAGAGAGATAAGCTGATTAAGCCTATTGAACAAGCGAATGATCCGGTAGCTCCGGTCAGCGTTTAAGACATTCGCATAATTGCATGGACATTAAAGATTCGGTATTTATGTGGTATCCGAGGGAGGAGGAGAGGGGAGGGGAGTTTGGAGTTGATATCTGATATATATATATATACACCTTAAGTGGCTCACAAGACTAAACAAGATTTTTTTTTTTTTATTAAGTGAAAAAGAACTTATAAAAATAAAATATCGACATCTAAGAATAGCAAAAGGGCAAGAAACAGTCTAGCAATGTAAAATTTCAGAACCGTTTATCTGAATTTAATCAGAAGTCGTAACAGTACAGTTATGAATAAAAAGTGTTAAGAACAGGCCTTCAATGTTAATTTCTTATGTTGCAGATTTTTCCCTTCCCTTTCCCGGAAAAAAAAGAAGAAAAATGATAAAATTTTCACATCACATTAAATACGACTATAATAAGATGTTGATTTTTCATCACAGTTATAGCATAATCGTATTTTACAACATTATTATTTAAAACTTTTTTTTATTTTTTATTATTATGAACAGCTAATAAATTACCAACCATGCATTTCTGCTTAATCTAACTCATGAAGCGAACTATGTAAATTAAACTGAACTGAACTGAAACATTAACTATTTGACAAACTAAACTGCGTAAGTTTCTAGACCTAATTAATTGTAACTTTCTGTAATACGGAATTAAACTAAATTCCTCAAAGTCTCAGACGAACAAATTAAATTTACAAACATGAACTTTTAACTTGTGCACCATTAAAATAACAGATCATTTACTAAGCAATGGAGTGGCATGGGTAGTTATTATTAAAATAAAAAACTGGGAGGGGGAAGGTCTCTTTCCAAAGACGTTTATAATCACTGGGGAAAAATAATATTCATTTATTTAGCCTTATTAATTGATTATTTATTAAGCCTTATTTATTCATGCCCCCTCGATAGCCATTATCAGATATTCTGAAGTTCCTATTGCTATATCAGAAATAGACACTGCTATACAGTGCCCGCAATACAGAACGGATGTGAGGGTTTAACGGGTCTATACGACGGACACAGTCGGACATACCTAAGGGGTTAATTGTATATGAGTTAGAGAAGTATTAAATAATTTTATATTACTGTATACTACATGAATCATGTTAAATAGATTTTGGTCCTAAAAAAATTAAAATGAATAATTAATACATTACAGTTATTAAATGCGCAAGGTAACAAGGATAAAAACACCCTGTAAGTTATAACATCTCTACCTTCATATCCAGGTTTAAAATGATAAAAATTTTGTAATATGTCATTTTAATACATTCATGAATTTTGTTAAAAATAATTTCTGTCTGTCGAAGTTTCAGTCCTATAACAAGATATTTATAAGTGTGGATAAAGTTAGTAAATGTAGATTCTAATAATAAATGCTTATATTATTCTTGAAATTTAGGAAACCAAAGAGATCCTGAACTCATCTAAATATCAATTTTTTCTATATATCAAACCAGAGCTGGCCAGAATATATTAAAAATATAAAGTTACAAGTGGGATGTTTCTTTAAAAGTAACAAGCCACAATTTTAGTACGGTTGAACTGAAATGCTAATAAAATCTCCGACCGAAGACCGTACTCCTACAAAGAGTACTTCCACTGACTTGGCGCCCACAATCAACACCGAAGGGTTCTCGGGAAGGAATCCTCGCCAATATTCGAAATTGGTTTCTTTTAAAAGGCATTCAATCGGAAAGACTTTGAAAGAGCGTTGGAGAAGCAATCGCCAAATATCATTGAAACAATAATAAAGTGATTGAAAACACTCTAAATGTACATTTATATTTGAATTAAAACAATATTGGTTATTTTTTATGTTGTGAAAGTTATATAAACAATCAAAAAGGTCGAAAGAAACAAACATCGTTCGGTGACTGTTCAACGAGATTTATTTTCAAAAGGTTATAACACACGGCATTGCATAAATCATGTATAACTGACAAGCTATAGTTCTTAATTTTTTTTTTTAAAGTGCTTAACCAGTAAATCAAATTATTTTTTTATTGGTATGGTTTTTTTTGGAAAACCCTCCAGTCTCTTTAAAGATGCGTTCACACTTTTGATAAACCTTGGCAAATCAAATGTGAAAAGGGAGTAGCATTGCCTGGCCTAGGTTAATGACTAAGCTTAACAAGTTAGTTCTCCCTTCAAGAGGAAATAGCTTTTAATAACTCACACCTAGAAAATTAGAAAGTATTACTAAACTAATTATTCAAGTAGTATTCAATTTTTAGCTTTCATTTTTTCAGAAGTGGACTTTTAATGGGATTTTAACTCATTGCAACTTTCCTATACGGTATTTGGATTTTTTTATTTATTTGTAAAATTAAGTATTACATGGTGAGGTATAGGGTGTACATAAACCGCTATCTATAGGTTATAGATGATTCAAATAATTTGCAGTCCAAAACAGAAAAGAGAAAAACTGACCAGCAATTAAAATTTACAACTATTTCAATTGAGGTGTTCATCAAACGACCATTTTTGAGTTATCTATTATTCGGAGCCGGAAGGCGATATAATTACAGCATATCTATCACATCCTAAAATATAGTCCACTTCAGATTAAAGCCTTAACACCAACTTTTATCAAATAATAGCTGTAAATATTAGTTAACAAGGAGCAAACGCTTCAGTAGCTGAATCAGACATATTATTTTTACGTCAGCCATGTTTTTTTAAAGATAGAATTAAGTTCCTCCATCTGGGATGCTTGGACAGAAAAGTTTTAAAGCGCTTTTGGTGTTATTTTCAAACGCTTATAAATCCAATTTTATAAATTCTAGAAAGCGAGAATTGGTATCATTTAATAGAGAACATGTACTATCAGAGATTGCAAAAAGAATTTTTGGATTTGGACTTAATGTGGAAGTACAGTAAACGAGTAAATTTGATCAATTTTGAGTTTTGCGTTTATGACGTTTGCGCTCACAAGAATATTATTTGTAATATATTGCGGTTCTTATGGTGAACTTTTTCCTTTTTCCCCTTACTTCTTTTGACAATATATCCTACCTCCTTCCTTTCGTATCAATTCTGTTACTCCCGCCCCTCCCTGCCCTCCTAATTCTTTACTTTGTAACTCATATTCATTTTAAATTTTACTTTATACCTCAGCATCCGATTCCCTCTTTCAACTGAGTATTTTACAACCCTTCTCTTGATCATCACACAAAATCACTACTTTTCAGAAGAGCAAAAAATCGGTTACAATCAACTGTGTATTTAGATGTATTCGATTATTTATTTTTTTGTTTTTGTTTTATATCTTTTATCATCTAGTTTCATGTGTAATTATTGTTTTAACTTTATAATAATATGCGTGTTTGTTAGTTCAACATAAAAACTTCAGAATTTCAGATGTTTTTCGTAAAAATGCAACTGCGTTCTCAGCACTTTCTGATGCCGTAACAGAATCGTAACTTCACTAAGGGCTGCATCAACCGAAATACTATCGAAAAGTAACAAAAACAAAAAAATCAAATTTTTCATATTTGTAAGTGTAACATGGGACCGACGATATGACTGGATCTTCATTCATGAGATTGCTATTTTATAATTATATATTCTTCTCTTGTAATCATCATTATTTGCAGTATAAGTAATTCCAGGCCTTCAAGACCCAGTGAGTGTGTGGTAGACTGGACCCCTGATTTTTTTTTTATTAATTAGCACTTATTTTTATCAATCGGAGCCTAATTTGATGAAAATAGGAGGGCAACTGGTAAATTTTATAGTATTTAAGACACTCACGAGTAGATATGAATTCAGAATACTTATACTACGTCAAAAAAGAGCCTAAGAGCTGTGTGACAAATTGGCTAAGAATAACGAAACTTGAGTAAGTGGCAAGTGATTCCACTGTAATGGGAAGCCATCAATCTTACTTTCAACAAACCATCTTAAGTAATTACTCTCTGAGCAGGAGCATCATTCTGCAATCCTACTTAGATTTTACTACAATCCAAGAGAAATCACATCCCATATGTCTTTCTGCTAATTGCCATTCATTAAAATTTAAAAAAAAATATCCAAAATCTATTCATTAATAGATTTTTCATCTCATTTTTCAGTAAGAATAAATAATACACCCATCTTAAAGGTGGTAAATCAAAACTCTATTAAGTTTAAAAGAAGAGAATAAGGTAGATAGCAAGGAGACGGAGTGAGATGGGAGGGAAGAAATACGAGAAGGCAGATATTAATTTTCTCAAAGCTATTTCTTAAGATATTTCAGAGACTCCCTGATGCATTTTCCTTGGGCACATTTTGCTCGGGAAAAAAAAAATTATTTTATAAGTAATGATAATTTACACGAAAATTATATATATTCCAACTGAGCAGTATATATTATAATTTACACTTTGCTACAATCCAATCAAAGGTTTCAAACCATATAAGGGACCTTGTGCTGAGACTTCTAATATTTTATGGTAGACGAAAAAAAAAAGATGCCTTGAGGCTCAAAGTTCTTCAGTTTAATAATAAAAAATATATTTTGTATAAACAAAAAAAAAGTACATTTTTGTTTTTAATTCATTCAATTAAAAGATGGCAATTCGAAAAAAAAAGTTGCTCAATAATTTATTTTTACTTGTAATGCATATATATATATATATGACCGGGTCTCATACATAAAATTTGGAATATATACATTTAAATTCACTTCCGTTTCCACACTATTAAAAAACCACTCTCTCTTCAACTGAATAAAACAGTTGAAGCGGGTTAGCATTTTTTAAGCCCTTTCCAATTTCACGTTGATCCAGTCATGACTTATTTATCTTCGAAAGTGTTGAGCGCTCCTATAAATGCATAGAATACAGATGATCTAGTTTCTAACTTAACCTACAAGCAAGTTATGATAAGAAAATAAACAAAGAACTGTTGAAATGACAATATAAATCGCACAATTCAAAAATATATGCTAGAGAAAAAGCATTTATACTTTTTTTTTTTAATATTGTCCCCACAAACATTACGACACTATCCATGGTCTGCGTTGATTAGAAATAATTTTATAACACAAAACATTTGAAAAAAAATAAAATAAAGAAAATCAAATATTGTTTGAAAATTTATTAGCCAATACCATGCAGATTGTTATCTTAATAGTTTTTAAATGGAGAAAAAAAAATTAAAAATAAAATTCGAAGTTAGCTGAAAAAAGAAGTTTAGATAATTATCAAAAAATAAGGATAATTCAATTATTAATTGATAAACGGGCATTATATGCATCTTCATTCTTCCGTTTTATTATTTCTTGCTAAGCTATTTGCACACTTAATTAACAAAAAAATATTTTCATCAAAGGTACCAGTATGGTCATGAGATGTGCTTAATAAACTAAGGTATTGAAACATTTTAACTTTTATATTTCTCTAAAAAATTGTTTTGAAAAACAAATTTGAATAATTAGATTAGATTTTTTTTATTTCCGTTTTATTTCTTTATTCACATTTGACAAATGTATAGACAGTATAGATTTGCGGGCTATAAACTGGGTAATTTGGCTTAATAGGCATAATTGGAGAGTAATACTCAGGGGGATCTCTTCCCGAATTGATTTTACAGTTTACAATAAGGTCAGGAGATCCCTCATTCAGCTATTTTTTGGGTGATATCTGGCAAGTGAGTGATGACTATGCCTTGAATAAATGAGTATGCCAGTGCATCTATAATCTTTTGTTGTAGGTCCGCATGTGCTCGTTAATTGTTGGCATGTGAAGGTCTGTACGTAAAGCAAGATAATATGGCGTAAGTGCTCACTAGATTTAACAAAGTTCGAATTTACATGACTGTAAAATCCTTATTTTTGAAAATAGATTTACCCTCTTTCTTTAAAAATGTTTCTTAGACGATTATGTTTAAATATTACATTTAAGCCCACGTTTCGATAAATCAATTTAGTAGTACTTAGTACGCACTTGCCTCTATCTCAAGTACCCATGAACACTCAAGCAGTAGCGCGGTGCGGCTGTGGGGCAAGTGCAAAATAGTCTGTTTCCGGAGGATTACTATACTGGCGTAATCATCAAACATTAACCCATCAGTGACAAACATGAAAGTGGAATAAGCCACATAATTGAATAAATGTATTGAAAAAGAGTATTATTTCGATGCGCTGGTCCGCAGTAATCATCATAGGAATAAGTGTACACCACAGGCACTTGTCCCACGACAGAGATCTGCACTTACCCCTACTATCATGTTTTGCCGAGGCAACTGCGGACTAGCGCTTCAAAAGTAGAAAACTGTCAAGGAGAAATGTAAACCACAGTGTATTTTGAAGAACAGTTCTGAAGGTTCCGCTTACCGCAAAGATTAAAAATATAAATAAATAAAATAAGGCCAAACTGTGGATAAACGTCGACACAGCTGATTCAGCAGAAGTTGAAATATCCAACTTAATCAACAGGTTGGAAATTATATTTCAACTCGTTAAACTGAAACCTCGTGGCTGATTTGTGATACATCAGTGTTCCCAAAAGGAAAATTCTTCAGGATTCAGCTTCCGGTTCAAGAGACAATTACGCACTTACCCCACTTTACCTTAATGTTGTTAATTTTATTCTAAAGCGCAAAGTACTATTAATTAAGTTATAATTATTACAAAAATATATAAATAATTAAAAATAAAATAGGAAAATTGAAAGTTTATCGTATATGATATTATTAATTTTATTCAATACAGGAAAAAGAAATATATACGATAAGGGATTTACGCAGAGAGAGGGAGATCATAGGATCATCCCACCTTCCGCGAAATTTTTAAAAAAATATCATTTCCATAAAAGATTCGTATTTTGAGTAATTATTTTCGGTCCAATTTTCATTCTTATCCTTAAGACTTACTTTCTATTTGGCGATTATAGTCACTAAATGAATACTTTTGTCTTCTCTTTAATGCCCTTACCAGAAAAAAAAAATTGAATCCTCACCGAAAAAAAATTCTACGTACGCGCATGTATACGATAATAAAATTGAATAAATAGTAAACAGGCTAAGAAGAACAGAACAGGCTCACACACAAGGGATGCTCTTATCTGTTTGAAAAACAATTCTAAGCTAATAAACACAGTTTACAAACAAATGATAAAACTGAACCATGTAATGCTATGCCATTTGTAAATAAACTTCTTGTAAGACGACATATAAATTGACTAATTCGAATATAAAACTATATGAGGATTTGTAACAGTCATAACATTTTATTGTACTAGAAGAGTTTGAAATATTATTAACATTTCAATTAAGGAAAAAATTTCTTTTCCAGCAATCACTGTAGCGCTCGTCTTTAATATGTAATGAAAATATATTTATTTCGACATGGAAGTGAACCCTATCACCTTGTTGACGCCTAGAAATAAGGTCAATAAAAAAAAAAATGAACAGAAAATAACAAAAACATCTTCAAATGTATTCTCGATACAAGGAAAATCGTTAACCCTTTTCGTGCCGAACGACGATAAATCTCTCGTGCAGGGACGTCGTCTTGAAAGGGGTAGAGGATGGGGTGTCACTCCCCCAATAATTAGAAAACCCCAAAAGTTGGGAAATTCGAGATTTGAGAACCTGCTCCAATATGCAAAAAACGGGGTGAAACATTTTATTCGAAGAGTTACTAAAATTTAAAACCAATCAAGTTCAAGTTAAGAAATTGGGATTTTATCGATATTATGTTGTGTTAGAATAGATTTGGTGAAGATAGTTGGGATATATTTTTATTTTTTTTAAATAAATTTTTGCACCAACGTTCCTGCCCTCGTGGAGCGAATCACAGCTTGGAAATACTATGACGGCCGTAGAGAGAAATAATGGACTTAGTACAATGGAATAAGTACAAGCAAGGGCTTGTCTTGCAGAGATTCGTAGTGTGGAATCAAATTGACCTTTTTTTTAAGAGTCACTGTTATATAGGAGTATTAATAAATCTAATCTAATCTTACAGATCTATAAATTTTCTCATGAACTGTTTAAGTAAAAGAGAATACAAATCAACAAGAACTAATTAGAGGTTAGTTTAAAGTAAGAACTTTAACAAGGATTACAACAGTAACTTTTGTAAGAAAGTTCCAAAATTCGGAAAAATAGATAATGCACTATCTACCACAGTAAAGGGATACGGTAGCTGATAAAAAAATATACATAAGGGATGCCTTCAATAATAACGGAAGTATTTCAAGACGTACCAGCTTGGGCTTCTTCCTGAACAAGCGAGCAATCTTGCCAATCCATGGCCAGAACATGGGGGCCGTCAGCCTCAGACTGAAGACTCCCCTCTCAGGATGTAGTGGGGGACATGGCTAATCCTATAGCCGATCAATCCTCTGTCATTGCCTGTCTGTAAATATCCGTCTGGCTGAGCATCTCGGATATAGCTGGCCGATCTATAATAGATGGCTTCGATCCCCGTTTCATCGATCACGAACAAGTAAAAATATCTACCGCCTACCCTTATGGGGAAGAAACGGAACGAATCTTCGTTTAGCATGCCTTAAATGCATTAAACTGTACAATCGACCATTGACGTTGCACACACAATGTCCATATATAAAGAAAAATCAAACTGTAAAATACTACATGGACATACTTAAGTTTGCACAGATGCTTCAGATGACAGATACATCATATTAATCCTGACAATAAAACCTCTTAAAATAAGTATCCTAGGGACAAAATGGAAATGTTTTTACACCATCTATTTTTCCAGTAGAGCCGATGATTATACGAAACGATATCTACTTAAAGACAATACACAATCATATTTTAATGACTCACATGGACTGCGAAAGAATTTCTTACGAAGAGGAGAGATATAATAGAAATAATTAAGATAATTGTGAAGTTGATATCGAAAGCACCACAAAAACCAAATTTAACAATTAATTTTAATATTAATAATTTTAATAATTGACTTTTAATTATCCTAACCTTACTAGACATGGACGGTTGTTTAATTGTTTAAAAATAAAATTATGATTTAAATATATTAATTTTTTTTAACATACGAATAAATTCTGATATTTTACTTAATCATTCTTTCTACTTTTCACGATTTTAATAATCTTGATTTATTAACAATTACTCCACAAATTTATCGAATTCTCATCAGATCTTGAAAATTAAACTTAAGACGATTTTTGCGTAAAAATCAAGAAAAATGTAGAAAAACACAACGCCAATGCTCGTTAAGATACCATTCCAAGGAGGGAATTCTTCAGGACTCGCTCAGAGGTTTAGATTATGATGAACTTATCCTTAGTGAATGCGAAGACGCCCTCTTCTTCAGACTGTAGCATTGAAAGTAAGACTAAATTTTTCAATAAATATTCCGATAAGCCAAATTTAATTTATTTTGAATTTAGTTGTTTTGTTTTTTAATAAATCCAGATCCGGTGGAGGGGAGATGTTTTGGTTCTTTATTAAATGAATAAAGATATTATTATAATTATATTACTAGGGCTAACCTTAAGTCTTAAGTTTTTTTATGACATCATGGTAGCCATCAGTTTTAAGCCAACATCATGAATATTTCAATACTTTTTAGGATTTAAAGAATTTCTGGAGAATATATAAATGCTATATACTTTCTCATATTATTGTATATGAGATCATAATATGATATATACATAATAACAGTAAATATATAATAGTATTGTAGATTTTCCTTTGTTGTGTATTTTATTTTATATAATACGTATTTTCTCTTTTAATATCCATTTAATCACTCCTGTGTTTTATTTGTTACTTTTACTCTTGTTAATTTACATCTTTGCCTAACTTTTTTGATTTTACTCTATTTAGTTTTAATATATTTCTTTATTCTGTATGAGTTTATTTTCAATATTCAACCAATCAGATGCAAGCTCTTCATTTCTTGCATATCATTGCAATATCATTGCTTTTTCTATTTTTTTTTTTCATTAATATAATTTTATGATTATGTTTTTAGTATTTTGCTTTTTATGGATCTGAAGAAGACTTATAATGAAGGCCGAAACTTCGTTGTTCATTAAATATATAAATTATATTTTTACCATTTTTGGTCTAAATAAATCATGATCGTTGAATTTTTTTTTAATTTATTATTCAATAGTAATTTAACAGAATTACCAATATTAAATATTCTAATATGCCTTGTTAGTAAGATATGACAGTGATAATCGGGTGTGGTAGCATCATCATTATTTTAGTAAAGGCTGCAATGCTTTATTTAAATTACTCTTCTCTTATACACGATGGTTCATCAAATCAATAAGAAATGGTTAAACCATTTGGCATCTGCAATTGGATTGGCACCAATTAACAACGAAGCTATCCAACTAAATTTCGTAAAATGTACAAATAGCTAACACATATCGGTAATGAGAGTAGCCTCTATTAAAACAAGTGGGGCTCGGATAACCGATCGGGGAAAAAAGTAATATCATTAACAATTCAAGTTTAAAATAAAAATTATGTATTAAAAATACATTTCCGATTAATTATCGTTGTTCAGGAATTTATTTTAAAATTATTTTCTTGAGAAATATTCTGAATTTTTTGTTAGTTTGGAAGTTGAAAGCATCTTTTACATTGCCTCTGACCCAGAACTCATGATTTGCAGTTAATTATATTTTTGAAGAGCCTATAAACATAACAATTTCGCGCTGAAGGTAATTTTCATCAATATCGACTGATAAAGAAATTGAGAAAATAAATACTCTTTCAAATTTTTATAGCTTAGTTTATATTTCAAATGAAAGGAGTTGGTATTTTTTAAACTATTTTTATTTAAGCCTAACAATACGTAAGGTGTTTATAATGCATACGGTTTAATTGAATGTACATATATGTTTATACATGTATGTTTATACTTCAATTCGAATCTTCACAAATCAAAAAATTCGAATAAAAAAAATCACTACTGAAGGTGGAAAGATAACTTAATAATGAGTTAATCATTTCACACATTCAATTAAAATTCAGTTAATATCATTATAACAATTCAGTATGAAAATCAAAAGTAGCCGGAAAAAACTTTAGTGGAAGCATTTGTTCAAAATGGATACATAAAACCAGTGATTGAATTGTAAACTGGCAGAATATTTCTCTTATTCGAGCAGGGTAAAAAAAAGAAAGAAAGAAAAAAAAATAATAAAAAAAAAGGAGAATATAATTTTAATATGCTAGGAAAATTTTATGATGAAAATGCAGTAATGTATTTATTGCCAATTGAAAATGTGGTTGAATAAAAACTTTAAAAAGAGAAGATATTTTAAAGATGAAATAGGATTCTAAGAAATCTATAAAACCAATTTTCTTTAACAAGAACGAAAAGGTCAGGAAAGGAGAGATAAGTTATTCAATAAATGTAGCATACCCTTTATAATAAAGTTGGTCAAATATAGAAAAGTACCCTCCATAATAAGTTTAAACTCCCACAAGAGCGCCAGTTCTTATTTTATATTCCTTGAAAATTCTTAATTTAATTCTAAATTGACAAAATAGTTTTCTTTCGAATATGGGAATAAATATAAAAAATTCTCCTTCGACGGGATAAGAATCTAGGTTAGCTCTATAATACTAAACCTAAGGGAAGGTATCTTATTACTAAACCTTCGTTCGTATCGAATATCAGAGCCAATATATCAATTTAGAAACTATCAAAGGAAACAATATGAACAAATAATAATCAAATGAATATTTACATTTTATGAATATTCAAAAATTTACAGATATGTACATAAAACATGTAAATTAAATCTACAAAATTGTATAAAAATGTTAATATAGTCAAAAAAATTGTATTTCATTTTATTAATTATTAATATTGTATTATTTATTATTATTTTTATCATTTTATTTATTTGTAAAAAAATAATTATATAACGCAATACGATAGCTTATACTGGAGGTAGATAGTATAAACCCAAGTTCGCTAAATTTCACTAATTAAAATTTATTTCTATAAGCTAAGTATAGATCGGCTAGTTGGTAAAAACGATATAACAGAAATTTCTGCAGATCAATAAAATAAGTTAAATTATAAATCGAATGTAAATCAAATTAGTATTTTAGAAAAATAAAGTAATCAATAGTCTCAAATTTGAATTAAAACATAACTAAAATTTCTGAATAATGAATGAATAATTATGGAGAAATAAATTAGTAATAATAATAACCTACTTGAATCACTAAACCCTCCGACAGATGCAATGTTACAAAATCTTAATCGATATAAGGAACACACGATGAATCGACAATGTATCTTTCGTTTAAACATAGCTGGTCACAGTGACCATTTCTTTGTGTGGTTCAAGAGGTAATGAGTTTGGGAAAGCACTACTAAGATTTGAGCCTTGTAAAGTTTCTGGTAATAGTTTTACCAATAATGTTTGTTGATTCGAAAAAGGTTTAACATTCAAGGGTCAGTATCACAAAACTGACAAACAAAACATTTCTATTCCTCCCTAATTATACATTTATTACTAAATCAATAGTTCATCTCCTCCTTCTGTTTTTATTTAAAACTATTTTCGACGAATCCTCATTTTTTTTTATCAGTTTTGTATTAGCTTTTTTATTTTTTGTTTGTTCTTATTTCCGTGTCCACCATTTTTCTCTTTTTTTGGCTTCGAACGTTTATTAATAAAGCACCGTTTGTACTTTAATAATTCATTTTTCTTCAGTTAGATGGCCACCTACGAAAAGATCCTTTATAAGCACGCTATTCTAATGCTAGCAGGCGAGAATCAAAATTAGCTTCTTCATTTTTCTTTTGAATCTCACTTTTGTTAAACCTCCATTTACTTTTTATGTTCCAGTTTTTATCTCTCCCTTTTTATTCGGTACTAACTTTCCTGTAATGCAGTCTACATCAATACGAGCGTTTAACCGCAACTTTCCCTGGTACAGATTTGATAATTTTTTTTTTCCATAATAATTTTATAAATCCATTTTTAATTCTAGGAAGCACTAAATAAAAATATTTAAAAAATTCAAACAACAGAAATCAAGAAAGAATAAACAGATATAATAAAAACAATAAATTAATCCAGAAGATAGTTGGGAGAACGCTCAATAAAGTAACACGCAATTAGTATAATAATGCTTCAGTGTGTGTCAAAGTTTCGAGCAAAGTTGTCAGCCTTCATCAGGTTTTCACTTGCTTCGGAACTACTGAAGAGACACACGAATTCTGTAACTTGTAACGAGGCCTGCAACTTAAGCCGAAAAGTCGGGACGAATTAAAGAAGTATTAATAGTCGTACTTAACGCATGTTTTTTTTTTTCTTGATCGTACCTTACTATTATCATTATCTTCTTCTTGATTACATCTACGGTAAACGATAACTCCATTATTAAAAAATAAATTGCAATAAACAAAATGATACTAACGAGCTTGCTTTGAAGCATATACACTGAGAGATCCAAAAATCTGTCACCTTTAATTATTGTTCTCTACTTTCGACAATTAAAAATAAATTTGATTCAGAGCGACATATAAATGGCCTTTATTTCAGAATACATCTAATAATTTCTAAACACCAGCTAGTTTAAATAAGATCCCAATAAACAACATGGAATTCAGTATTATCCGCTTTTAACACAAAAAAACAAAACAAAAAAAAAACATACTAGCAGTTTACATTATTCAACAAAAGCCAATAGAATATAAACATAAATGTTTAGATTTCAGGACATGAAGTCTCGCCTTAAGTAAGCACTTCGTCCGTTTAAGCTGAACTGATAGATCCTTTGTTTGCTGATGTTATATCACTGAAACTCTGTTATTACACCAGAGGCTAATTACATTCTGGTTAGAAGCTTACAGTACTTAGACCCAGTTCAAAGCGTCTGACGACTGACAAGCATCATATTTAGGCTTGATTTTATGTAACAATTCTTGATAAAATAAAGACATAACATCTCGTTTTGTCACCTTTTAAAAATCTACCGATTATCTACAATCCAGTTAAATAACAATCTGTTTAAGATTGAAATCGATCTTACCTTTTTATTTTAACTTATAAACCAAAAGTATGAGAAGATAAATAAATGCATGTTTATTTTTCTTTGTTTATGTTAATTTTAATATTTTGTTGAGAGGTTTAAGGAGCAAACACTTGAATAGCACAACCTGGCTTATTATTTTCACGTCAGCTATGGGTGTTTTGTTTTACATTGGCATTCTAACATATTTTCTAGTAATGAAGAAAGTATGTAGTAGCATCATCATCATCATCATAATCTAAAACCTCTTTTACCCCTTACGCAGTCTGAGGTTGTCCTTTGCAGACCTGGAACAGGTTGTCCTCTCCTGTACCAGTAGCCTCCTCCTGCTCCAGTCTAAGTCCCGTTTCTGGAACGCTTCCCGCACTCCAGGATATTCGGGGTCTTCCTCTAGGTCTCCTGCCTTCCACTTGAGTCTCGTAAGTCTTTCTGGCAACTTTATCTTGGATCATCTTAACTTTTGTTCTTCCAGAATTGTTTCCACGGGTTTTAATTTGAGACGGATGGTAGTGTTGCCAATCCTATCTCGTCTAGTCTTTTCTTTGGCTTTCCGCAGGTAGCGAATTTCCATTGCTTGTATTTGTCTCCTATGTTTGGAAGTGAGGGCCCAGGATTCAGAGGAGTATGATAGGATGTGAAGGAACGTCGATTTATATACTGCGATTTTTGTTCTCTTAGAAACTTCTCTGCGGTCGAGGAAGCCTCGCCGCGGATAGGCGTAGGGAAGTGGCGGCCCCACCGTCCAGTCGTTAGACTGCAATCAGCCTCTGGTCCTCCACGTTGGGGTAACACTAATACTGACACTCACACAGTATACTAAACACAACACACTACACTCACCATTAAACTACAGACTAAGATCATTCACAGTATACACCCTAGGGTTAACTTTCCTAGGTAGCCGCCCCGGAAGGGGATTTTTTCAGGGTGATCTGAGGAGGCAGCTCCTCCACCTGAAATGGGGGCAGCAGGTCGATAACCCACTCCCCTTAAATTTTACTTATCACAAAAACTAGAAAGAATAGAGCTGGGCAGTTATTGCGGAATACGATGAAGGAAGTACTTTGTTAATTTTAAAGAGTTTCTCTCATCGAATAGATACGTTCATCAAACAATTTAAGGAAGTGTTTGAAAAAAAAACAACCTGCAATTGAACCAATCAACACGAGAACGAGAACGCCTTCAAGACGCTGCGCTGCGGCGCACCGTCTCTCTCGCTCACACAGTTTGAAATATCCATGAACGGGCTGCTAACCGAAGCTGTACGAGTTCAGGATGATCATTCCCGCACTGTTCCCACCACCTGCGGTGTTCCACAGGGTACAGTTCTACCGCCGGATTTATACGGCGGACATTATAGGTCACAATTACAAACGGCTACCATCGCCGCTTTCGCTGATGATATATCTGTATATAGTTCAGGTGTAAACCCAACTCGAGCGCTAACTCAAGTAGAATCGGCGTGCCAAGCTATTATATAGAAGTTGGTAATCTTAAACATAAAAATGAATGTCTCCGATGATGAAAAATGAATGGCTCTTCAAAAAGGGAAAAAATATCGATCACCAAAAGTCTTTCGATTTGGTAACACTGCCACCGTCCCACTCCATTCTCTACTTCGGCATTAAGGTGGATCGGCATATGAAACTCTCGGCCCGTATCTACAATAAAACAAAGTCAATAAAAACCAAATCATATCATCTCCATCAGCTCCTAACTTTCCCAGCAATCTCATTAAGACTAAAACTGCTTGTCTATAAAACCATATTTCGCCCAACACTAATGTTCGGCACGTCACTCTTTACTCACCTTACTGAAGGCACACAGCAACACCTTCAGCGGTTTCAGAACAGCATGCTAAGAAAGATGATGATTAGTGAAACATCACTAAGAAAGCTGAAGCCTGAAGAGCTACATAGTAAATTTGAACTACCAACGATTTCAGAATTCATTCGGAAAAGGCTCATGAAATTTCTGGACTCATTAAAAGCTCTTTCAAACCGCCTCTTCAATACTTCATTCATCCATAATTCATTCAACTGATAATTTAAAAAATTGTATATTATCCAACTATTATACCAACTATATTATCAAATTAGACCAATTATATTATCCAAATTGTTATATAAACGGTAAAATAATTTATTTGTCTATAAATCAATATAACGATTTTTTTAGGTCACCTCACCTTCAAGTTCGATTGAAAAGTATAACAGAATAAGATAAGAGAACGCATCCACAGAACAAATATAAATTTATTTTTTTAAACATAGCAATGCGGAATATTCATTAGATGAATGGATGCACATTTATATAGATCGATACGCCATAAACCCAATTAGGCACGAGTTTCCATCCAGATCGAATTTCCTTCAGGAAATACTATTGAAGGGGTTGTTCCAACCACCCTCCCTTTCCCCTGCCGAGTCTACTTCCTCGAATTCTGAAGCTATGTTGAGGAGTCTTTTACTTACAGAACTATTTCATTATGGATTGATAAATTATTTGCTGCTACTTCTATAATTTTGTTTTCATTGAAGACTAGTTTCAAATGTTATACATTCACCTCCAGTTCTAAAAACACACAAAAATTCGGACGTCAACTGAGAACTATTTCAGATGCAACAGGAAAACCAAGACTAACTAAATGACCTAGCTGTGTAGCATTACTCCTCCGGATATCTCCGAACTCATCAGATTCAAATGTCAAAATTTTAATCTAATTTTTCGCGTGGAGAAATATTTTTATTAGTAGTATATAGAGAAGCAAATCTCTCTTACACCAGCATATAGCTAACAAATCAATGTTTCGAATATTCAAGCAAAAAAAAAAATCCATAAATGCATAGCAGATAGCACATCTCACATCAACAGTCTCAATGGTTTTATTCGAATCTTTGGTTTTAGAGCTTCCGAATGTTGTTTATGATAATGGTGATTTTTATAGACCACTTCGGGTATATTGTAAAAATTTAGAAAAATAGACAGTTTTTGAGGCACTCGGACGTAAAGCATGGTAACTTTTTTGAGGCACTCGGACGTAAATCATGATAACTAACAAAATGAAAACTTTTGGGAAGTAGATTGCTAAGTTTTGAGGATAACATTCATTACTTTTCTCTTAAAAAAATCGCATACTTATGTTACACAAGTATTTTGTCTATTGAAAAATAATTTCTTTATTAGCTGCTACTTGTAATTTCTTTTTTGTGGATATAAGAACTAATAATAGAGGAAGGGTACAGGCAGATATCACATTTTCTATCCAAGTGTGAGTTCCTGTTGCCCTGTTAAATGCTTAAAAAATGTCCTCAGTTAAAAAACTTAAAAAAAATCTCCCCGCTGTATTATTTACATATTAAGAGAATTCCTCTCCTGGCATTTGCCACATCCCAATAATAAAATTACATCATGTTATTTGATCTATTGGTTGTATAACAGGTTAACAGCAGCTTTACTTCAAATTACCTTAGGAAGTAAACACATCTTTTCGTATCATTTTTAGAAGTAACTTGAAACCGATTTGTTTGCAGTCATATACAGAAACATACTCCAGGACTTCATCTTTGTCATCACAAAAAGAGCTGCTCTCAGAACTATTACTATTATTTAGTATATTATTACTATTACTTATTATTATAAACATTAGATTCAAGTTCCTCAATACTAAGAAACAGACTGCATAGGGCGACCATGTTTATTAGTTACCATGTTTTACCTTCAACCACCTATCACCAACCATAACTTAGTACCAGCTATATCCCTTTAAACAAATTAAATTTCCTTCAGATTCTTTTGGCAAGCAATGAAATCAGCATTTAAGGAATCCGGTGATGCCAAAAACTTTAATTCACAAAAGATGTCAGATACCATGTTTTACGACCGAGTGCATCGTTTACTGAATGAAAAGGGAGGCAGATCAACTGAGAAGAGTTATATTTATATTTAAACACCCCATAAAAAATATCACAATAATTGAAAAAAATGTACACAAGACCACTCAACCAGAGATAGCACATCACTCCGGGACAACTAAACACATACTTTACCATAAATACCAAAATTATGATTTAAATTGTCTTGGAGTAGTGTACTACTGGACGTCCACCCATAGGAGTAACTAGGGGATCGAGCCCCCCTATGCTGTTGTTTGCGGAGTAAAATCATAAAAGTTAAATAATTTACATGCATTTGCGCATCAATTGAAATAAACCTGCGGGCGAGGATCTAATATTTAAAATTAATAATACGGCTTCAAAGTCAATGCATGGTCAAGGCAAAGGTTACGAGTAAAGGTGTTGGGACGTTTTCATCTCGAGCCAGCCACCAAACGAAAAAGTAAGATGATCGCCAATGCAAGCGCTGTCTCTATTGGGCTAGTCTTCTTTAAACTGATGTATTAATATTTATATTAGATTTTCCTTGAAGATAAATATTAGTATCATTTTTTTCCTCGAGTCTCAACCATAACCACTTGAGGTCAGTTTTCTCATTATCGTATTTAGAAAGCTTCACACGATACTTGCGATGTTCAGCACCACAGTTTTTTGACGTTCACTTATCATTCCTTATCTTTTCGGTAGTTCCCACAATAGACACTGGTATCACACCATTTCTTACTATAACTCTCACATGTACTTTTTCTAGAGTACAGACAGGTCGGTTAGTTCAACTGCCAGACCTAGAAAGTGTCGATTTTTTCAGAAAAAAAAAAACTAGTATCACTCTAGATCAAGCAACACCTGAGCCTGGTCGAATCTGAAGGGTAGACTTTTATTTCATAGCGGACCCCCGGAATGCTTTAATTGGAGTACATAAAGAAGACAAACGAAATAAAAAATGAACATCTATTATGGGCCACAATATAATATGTAATAAAATACCGAATCCAACAAAATTGAGTCCTTTTTTTCTAAAATATAATAATTATCTTAAATATGGAAAATTTATGTTCTATCTATAATGTTAAATAGTTTGAAATACTTGGGCCATTTTTACTAAGGTTCAATAAATTATTTTTAATTTATTTCATGTAGGTACAATACAGAAATATGTAAGCTCCGCAAGGGCATGACCGATTCAATGTTCATTTATTTAAAACATTCCGCATAATCCCTAGAGCCTGTTATTACTGCAATGCAGCTGAATAAAACATGAGCAAGTACTCCAGCAATTCAAGCTATGAAGCTAATGGCTCGAGTTCGAGCGGACAACAGCATTAACCCCAGTTTAAGCCATCATAGTAAATATAACAGAGATAAAATAATAAAAAAAAAACTATAATCTCGGTATCACAGCTTTAGGAAGTCACGCGCGTACGCGACGATTCTTACTAAAAAGGTGAACCTCCGAGTGTTGTACTTAGCTTATCAACAGTGCACAATAAAACTATTTTTTGTAATATAAAACAATTTTTGTTTGAATTCAAGATATTATGTAAGTATGAATAAAACTACTATTCTTAATCATCACTAAAGAGTAGATTACTTTTCAAAATCATAAGAGATTCTTAAAGAATGGATTGTAACAATTAATCTACAGCGTTAAATTTACAAAATTAATATGAGCAAGTAATATAAAATAAGTAATATAAAACATGAGCAAGTACTCCAGCAATTCAAGCTATGAAGCTAATGGCTCGAGTTCGAGCGGACAACAGCATTAACCCCAGTTTAAGCCATCATAGTAAATATAACAGAGATAAAATAATAAAAAAAAAACTATAATCTCGGTATCACAGCTTTAGGAAGTCACGCGCGTACGCGACGATTCTTACTAAAAAGGTGAACCTCCGAGTGTTGTACTTAGCTTATCAACAGTGCACAATAAAACTATTTTTTGTAATATAAAACAATTTTTGTTTGAATTCAAGATATTATGTAAGTATGAATAAAACTACTATTCTTAATCATCACTAAAGAGTAGATTACTTTTCAAAATCATAAGAGATTCTTAAAGAATGGATTGTAACAATTAATCTACAGCGTTAAATTTACAAAATTAATATGAATCCATATAAACTATAAGTATATATGCATAAATAAACAAAAAAATATTATATATTGAATAGTTGACCATAGTAATTTATTCAAGAGACATTGAGAGAGGAAGTTAAGATTAACACAATAAATTGTATAAAACTATTTAATGAATGTCGAAGTTTTGGCCCACAATGTAGACCTTTTTCAGAGCTACAAAGAACAGGACACATACACAATAAAGATAAAAATCATAGAATTACATAAAAAAAAAGTATATAAATGCTAGAATATAATGAAAGAATAACAGTGATAGGATGAAAATCAAGATTATTGTATAACATGGTTGCATTTTCTTTCTTTTATACAATTTGTATGCTTTTATTTAATACACTTAAGTGATTTTCAACTTTATTCAATCTTGTTCTTAGAATTATAAAAAATCATACAGTTAATCTACATAGGGTCCACCAAAATTAAGTTCACCCTTAAGGATTAGTACGCTGAGGGGGACTGAAGCCCTAAAGTTCCTTAACCCTTAAAAAGCTATTTAGTCGTTCAGGCAAACGAGGGTCAAATTTTAGACTGAGGGTCCACCGTGCATATTAAGGAAAATATACTAAAAAAGAAATGGATTGATAGTCAGAATTATACATCGGATTGTTGAGGAAGTTATTAAATAATATTAAATGCCATATGCTAAAATTTAATGCAAAATGTGATTTTAAATAAATTAAAAAACAAAACAACATAGTATGGCTCTCAGCATTATCATCTAATCTCCTCAGAGATTCCTGACATCTCTAAACGAAGAAAGACATATTACATGTATACATATAAAAGAGCCTTATGTCTTTCAATCTAAACTAGGTTACTATCTCCAAGCCGGGAGAACTATATCTTCTAACCCTACTCTCCCTAACATATTCACCCTACACTCCCTCGAGTTCTTTTCTCGAAAATAGCTGTCTAGGAAACCTGACAAGAGGTTTTGGATAATTTAGGCTACCCGTTCCTCTTAAATAGGCTAGGTGAAAGATCAAGAGGATATTATAACATGGATGCCATTGCTCAAGAGCAGAATTTTATTCAGAATAAAAGGTAGAAACAATTTATTTTCAATTAATTGTAGTATATAGTTAGCAATACTTTCCTAAATATTTTTTTTTTGTATACATTTGGTATACAATTAAGTACATTTATTATACACCCTATATATTCTTAGTACGTCATATTGTTTTTACTTTGACGATTTATCAAATATCAAACACTTGGTAAGGAGCAATCAATAAAACGTTATTTCAAGATTGAAAGAACCTCTAACAATGTTCTTTGAAGGACCTTTGAGATAAAGATGGGCAAAACTGCTCTTATCACTAAACATTCATTATCAAACTTTTTCACGATGCATAATAAAAAAATAAAAAATACAAAAAAAATATATATACACACACACACATATATATATATATATATATATATATATATACATATATATATATATATATATATATATATATATATATATATATATATATATATATATATATATATATATAGTAGTCAGTTTAAAAAAATAAATAAAAAATTGCTAACTCATTAATGATCGTGCAGATCGTGATGCACAAAATAGAGCTGCTTAACTGACTACCTACAAAAGTGAGATGAACGAGTGAAGATCGCTCAATCCAAGTCGAGAACTTAACTGAGCTACTACTCATTTTTCCTGAATCACTAACTCAATGAACGGGTAGGACATATCAATTGTAAACACGCTTCAGGCAATCCAGACCTTGTATGTCATCCGAGAAATCCTATCGTCAGGCAAGGGAAGATTTTAATGATATATTTAATATTAACAACCAATATACGATTAAAAAATAATATTAAATATTACAGTAAATTTATGAATTCCAAACAAACACTGTATAGTTTTCTTTTTCTATTGAATGGATCGTGTTTCAATAAAATTAAAGCTATAATATTATAGTATTAATACTATAATAAATGCTTGCAACTTGATATTAAGTTAAAAACTGAGAGACTCCGTAGTTCACTTGCTGGTGATATGATAAAGCTTATTTAAAGGAGTTACAAAGAGTTCTTTAAAGTTAACGTAATTTGCATTGAGATATGAGCAACTTGAGTAAGTTTTAGATTGAAAGTAGGGCATGAGTATTGAGGGGTTATTGGTTCCAAGATGTCAAGTATTGGATGAACTTAACAAATGCCAATTAAAGTTGAGCGACCCAGTTCTGGCTTTTGATAATGAATAGCAAAGGAGCTAAAGATAAGAGCTGAATTTCGGAGTTTAGTATAAACTTAACAGTAAAACATTTAATCGGATACTTAGTATTTCAGAAGAAAAAAATATTATGAAATACATTTATTTATAATTTGCTTATGGCATATATTACTATACACCAGGGAAACCTAATGGTCCATAACCTGAAATACATTCTAGCGTTTCATTCAATGGATCAATTGATTTTGGTCCTAATAGAATATGAATTAATTTACATTAGTGGTAATATTTTCATAGAAAAGACACAGTTCTCCAATTTCAAAAGGCATTACCAAAAAATATTTATTTTCACAAATTGTAGATCATACCAAACATGATAGTTTTTCGCGAGGGAACTGCTTTATGAGTTTTATCCAATAAATTTAAAATATATGGAAAGTTTACACTAGAGTCTATTATGTATATTGTGGGTGTGTTGGATGATCGGATGAAACATATGGAGAGGTTAAACGATTGAGGTTAAGAGTGGATATTTATTGGTAAAGGAGTGAGAGGGGAGAGAGTCGAATAATAAAAATAATAATGAATAATAATAAAAACAGTTCACTTCAGCTGTTTCTTCAATTTTAAGATTTACATAAATACACAAGCCGAGCCAAGAACTTAAAAACATTTATCTTTAACGTTTTACGATCACTCAATACCATTCGTGATTTTTAAGATGTTCTTTATTTACATAACGAGATCAAAGAAAATACGAAGATGCTAGTGCATTGTGTTTAACGCGGAAACGATTAAGAAAAACAAATGCATGCAAAGATTATAAAAAAAGTCTTACCGAAAAAGATTACTTTTAAAATGACGTAATATATTAATTTGTAATAATTAATTCATTATTTTTGCATTATTGAGGTACAAAGGAAATTATCCTGATGTTTTAAATATGTATACTAAAAATTAAGGAAATTGAACATCCATTTCCTACTAGTACAGGACCAAGGTTTAATGGAAACAAAAAGCAGAATGTGTTTGATGAAGCAGAAACGTAACGAATGGCCCGGACAAAAACTGGTGAAAGTACTAAAATTGGGACAAGGTCCAAAAAACAAAATATATATGTATATTTAAGAGAAAAAAATATCTCTCTTGCCATTTTATACATATATATATAGAGAGAGAGAGAGATTACGGTAAAGGCTTACTTGTAAAGAATATTAATAAATTCTTTTAAAAATCCTGTACTATTTCAGAATATCTCACTACACTGGAGGAAGTAATAGTAAAGAAAATTTAACTTTTAATGTTGGTAAAATTTGGAACCTCGTTTAAATAAAAACGTTAGCAGTAAGTTAAAAAAATCGACTAAAAAATAAGAAACGTTGGTTCTAATGTGAAAAATTTAATAAAGTAATAAGGAAAATAAATCTACCAGAATAAATTAATAAGCATAATTTCAAGTTCGCCCCAATGAAAGAAAGACTTTTCTACTGAATTCGAAAATAAATAAATTTTTAAACTCAGCATCCACTCACCCTTTCAAGAAATAAGAATTAAAAAGATCTGCTAAAATCGCCAAAATGTCATTCCTCAGAACATTACCTTCAAGTTACATTTTTTTTCTTTGAGTGAAAACAGTTTCTCTCGCCAAATTAAGAAGGGATAAGATTTAGAAAGTGAAATAGATACTTTGAAATAAAAAGTTTTTCCGGTAAAGGCAAATCATTTTATGATTTTGGAAACCCAACAGCAACATTTTTAAAATGAGTAAAATTTTTTAATAGATTTCGTGACACATTAAAATTATAAAACGACCGAATATCCAGACGTGGCAGGGTGATATCAGATATACAGATATCAGCAGACAAGTGGAAAGTATATTAAAAATGTAAAATAAATAAATAAAGTTTTTTTTTAAATATAAATTGCTTTCTAAGTTTAGAGTTTTTAAAAACGTACATATGAAAATAACAAGTAGATTTTGTGCTAATGTTTTTCTCTTGAAATTTTTGCCAGTCAATACACAATAGGATTATAAATTTATCGCTGACAGTTATAAACTTGCTCTTTAAAGATTAAGAGAATACTTTTCTCTTAATATATGTTAAAAACACTTATTTAATTTTTTTTTATGAAAACATTTATGCTTTCACGAAACCTTGTGAAAAAAAATAAACTAATCAAAAGAACAAATTCTAATTCTTTTTGAGTGATTTATTAGACGAGTTCTCTGTGACTCGAGGAAAAGAGCGGAAGTGAAATAAATCGAGTGATGCGTGAATAAATCAGTCACGGAGAGCAGCTAGTTCATTCCAATGTGTCACCCGAAACATTCCAAATACCTACCCGGTCATCTTGGTGACCAGTGAGTCTAGCAAAAGAAGTGATTATAGAAAGTCACTAAGTATCTCCACCCCAGTGAGTGAGTGGTTCTAAATCGATCAGTAATGAGGATGGTTTTGCCAATTAATAATATAATATAATAATTTATATATATATATATATATATATATATATATATATATATATATATATATATATATATATATATATATATATATACATATGTGTGGGTGTGTGTGTGTCTATATATATTAGGATTAATATCTGAGCTAACGTGGTATTCATTTGGTAGAGTCAGATCAGCAAACTAACTCTATATACAGAAAGTTATTTCACTGTTTAAAATATATGGCCAGACTGTTCCGAGGAAGATACTGTGTCGGTTTGGATTTTTGTTGGTAATAAAATAGAAACGAAAAGTCAGGTATAGGAATGGAGTCCAGTGTTCGCCTCTGCTTTTCAATCCCAGCCTTTGAGTGCCAGATTAGACTTCATAGTGGGACTGTCAGAAGGCATGCCCTCATATTGTGTTCACATGGCAATGGCAAAACATTTTTTCCATTTTTATTTGCCTTCAATATCAATCAAGAACCCGAATAATATTTAACTATAAATAAGCAGATATTTACGATGAAAAAGAAAATAAAAAAAAGTGGGCAACAAGCAGATAAATATAATAAAATATTAGAAAAATTACACAAAAGAACTAATCATAACTTCAGATTTCAGTTAACGAAGATTTCAGTCACCTAGGTGTAGTATGTTGTGGGCCTAACTTATTCGAACTTTTATCTGCATTTATCCTTATTTTGCAAAATTTGTAGTTACCTAGCTTTATAACTAACCCCACAAAGAAATAAAATGGAATAATGCAAAATTATTTAAACAAAGAAGAACAATTAAATTGATTGAGAGTAATATTTCCGCTTTACGAGCAGTATGCTACGCGACATTAAGTTGGGAAGTTATATCATTAACGCAGAGGCCCTGCAGCAATCTGCTCTCGGAGTCAACTCCAATACCGAAGTCAATCTGTCCAGAGTTTGCGGGCTGAATAAACATGGTAATGTATTTAGGACCTTCCAAACACAGAGGACACAAGAGATTGAGGTTTAAATCTACATTTAAAATATGAACAACAATAAATTGTAACATATTTTCAAACAATTTAATGAAATAATGAAATTATATTATTAAGTACTTGCATGTAAAAAACATTTATAACACAACCAATATATGTCCCCAAAAATAAAATATTATTTTATTTTATTATTATTGTTATGATTTACTTATTTAATATGAGTACGACAGCATACCATAATACCCATTCATGATACTGCAAATGCTAAATTACCTCAATATCTAAAGAAGGTTTAAGTAATTTAACCAAGACGACAGGGTTTATAAATTCTCACAACAATTAAATAACTCTTCAACAAGATTAGTTAGGTTAAAATAAAAAAAGGGGCTAGAACTGAACATTAAAAATAAGTAGATCCTTAAATAAAGCAGACCACTTAAAAGTAATCCTTACAAGATGGATTACTAAAGGATGGTAAAGGATATAATAAAATTACCTTAAAGGTACCATGTCCATAAAACTAACGGTACAAACCAGTCTAAATGAAGCAGTGGAGTAAATTAATTGCCAAGTTAATTGGCTCATAACATCATAACCGTTCTAACATTTTCCCATCCTCATTTCAACGTATATTTTGCTGAATTGAACTCAGAAGCTATTTTGAACAAAAGGTAAATATTACATAATAAGAAGTAGTCTTCAAACGAGGCAGATTTATATTAAATTATTTAAAAAGTGCATTGTTAAAAATTTTCATTGTTTAGACACACAATAGTTTAAAATCTATTAAGTTAAAAAGATTAACTTGATCATTGTATCTCTCACAATACACACAACTCACACTTAGGAACGCGGAGACACGGTAAGAACCAAGCATTTTTTTGTTTTTTGAGGAGTTCAGGAATAAACTTAATGTTAACTGAGTAGCTTCTTGAATAAAAAAGTAGTAGATCTCTTTGAAAAACCAAAACTATGGTCGTGAGTAATAGCGCATTGCTGAACACCATACATCAATTCCCTATCATGGTTGTATTTGGTAGCAATCGTGATTCACTAGTGAAATGAAACCATAAAATTATTCTTTGCCTCCTGGTCAGGGACCATAGTCAATAGTGAAATATGCCTTAGTTTCGTTATAGCAACAGTCCGCTACGGCTAAAAACAATTAAGGCAGAGGCAGAGGGAGGAAATTGAAAAGAATGAATCTCTCTATTCATCCCACGCCTTTAGAACAAAATCAAAATGGTTTTCAGAAGGAGAGAGTTAAATTAAATTATATTTTTAATAATCGAGAAGAACCAGACAGGTTAATTTTAGATGAAGAAATTAAAAAAAGAAAGGAGGATTATTAATCACGCTGAGAATGGAGCATATTAAATAAACTTTTTTTGCAGTTGGAATTAAATAAGATAAAACAAAAAACGCCGACTAATTTGGAGGAAAATTTAGAAACTGAATGATAATATAAATATAAATATTCTATTGGTACATATTAATATAAGTAGATTGAACTTCATTATAACGAAAATCTCTATTGATAGAGATTCAGGAGTCTAAAATTTTTATTAATATAATCAATACACCAACCATTTGACCAAAAGATCTTCCCACTCAGACTAGAAAAGGTTGGTAACCTGTAGAATAATAATTTGCCTTTCCTGCCTTTGGAGTTGGAATTCATAAAGACGAGAAACCAAATAAACAATAATTTTAATTAACGAACATAAAGTTATTTTTATTTTTATCTAATCGTTGATGACACATTAGTGATTAGTTATTTCACTTAAATTTATGCTATTCAGAGATAAACGAATTAAAAAAAAAAAAAAAAAAAAAACTAAAAGTGATTTTCATTTCTGTTATTAAAGTAATATTTCATTATTATAAGTACTACTATCATAAATCAGTTGACATCCAGTGTTTTTAGAACTGAAGATGAATGTATAACATTCGAAACTAGTTTTCAATAAAACAAATTTATAGAAGTGGCAAATAATTTATCAATCCCTAACTATCGTAAATGGTGATATTAATAAACCCAAATTCAAGAGGCAAGCTAAATTTAATAGATTTATCAATAACAAAATACGATTCAATTATTTAAAAACAAATAAAATTGCTAGATAATTAATGATAATAGATACAAAATGATATGAACTATGTACTATCAAGCTGTATACAATCTACTGAGCTGTACATTATTGATATACATGCACATACATCAAAGTAATAGGGTAATACTAACAGGCTAGAACAGGACTGATAATATCTTTGAACCCATAGGTTGCCACCACAGCCAATCAAAAGCTGAACAGAGTAAGTGATACAGAGGAACTCATAGCTATTAATTCAGTTGACACGAAATCATTTAAGGGCCGGGGAATGGACCTATCGATCCAATAACCTTCACCTTCCTGCGCTTTTCAAGTTCACGTCCTCTACTTTTAAAATTTTCTGTTATAAATACCTTAAATATGATTAAATTTTTTGTCTTTGTCTTGAATTTCTTGAAAAATTATTTCATATGATGAGTAAAATTTTCGAAATGTTAAAATAATCAAATAAACGGATCAGAATTCAATAATTTAGAATGCATCAGGGCCACTAACGTTTAATATAAGGCGACGCACAGTGATTCAAATAGAACTTTTTTGGGACAACAATCCGCCCTTGGCGATCTAAACGTGCTAGGAAAATGAAACAAACGTCATTGTCTTCATAACTAAACATTCTTGAAGTTAATGGGGGGCCAATTTTTTTTGCACCGCTTAAAAAATGATAATTTAAAAAAAATTGTACCATTTTTTTTTATTAAATTTTAGTAAAATGTCTGTAACTTTGCGTTGTTTGAACTAATTTTTTTTTTTAATAAATTGGATTTTTAAACAAAGGTCTCTATTCAGCCCACTCCTTTAGAACAAAATCAAAATGGTTTTCAGAAGAAGAGAGTTAAATTAAATTATATTTTTAATAATCGAGAAGAACCAGAAAGGTTAATTTTAGATGAACAAATTAAAAAAAGAAGGGAGGATTATGAATCACGCTGAGAATGGAGCATATTAAATAAATCTTTTTTGCAGTTTGAATTAAATAAAAAATAAAACATATAAAAAAACACGCAAACCGCCCATTGCTAGAAAGGTTTGGAGGAAAATTAGAAACTGAATTATAATAGAAATATAAATATTTTATTGGTACATAAATATATTTTTTTTTAATAAATTGGATTATTAAACAAAGGTAATTTTAATAATATATCTTGAAATGCGTAATGGCAATTTTTCAAATTTTGCCTAGAAAAAATATTCAGTTAAAAATT
Organism: Rhaphigaster nebulosa; assembly: GCA_948150685.1. NCBI lineage: Eukaryota > Metazoa > Arthropoda > Insecta > Hemiptera > Pentatomidae > Rhaphigaster > Rhaphigaster nebulosa. The sequence goes on from OX411310.1 coordinate 80,677,886, forward strand.
AGTTAATTTACGCGAAATTTCGAGGATTATCCAAAACCTACTTAGCCAAAAACATTCAAATACAGATCTCTGTCAATACAAATTTTCGCAACATTTTTCTGAGCATAGCGGTTTTGTCACAGGCAGTAACGCAAAACACACACGTTACCGTAATTTCGAGAATGGACTTGTTCTTTATATTTTTCGGGGTACTGAATAAATTTCAACTTTTCAGCCTCGTTGGAGCAATGAAATATCGTGCAAATTTGAATAAATGCAAAAAAGTAGTCCATTTGGTCGTGTTATTAGCAGAAGTTTTGCAATTTTGTTAAATTTTGAGGATCTTAAGCGCGGAAAAGTTGAAATTCGGATTCAGAACCCCAAAAATGTATAACCGTTGAGAAACCTAACTCCGGAATTTGTTTTATGTCAAAACTATTATTTGGCTGGACTACTCTGCTTGCGGTAGGAAATTATTAGAGCTTCTTCCGTTTAAGGATTTTATAAACATTCAACTTCCATTCTTATTTTCCAGCTCGCAATTTATATTGATTATAGATTTTGAATATAGATTATGATCTACATAGGTAATAAAAGTTCAATGTTACTTCTATAGTTACTTTAAAAAAATTATTCAAAAAACTGTTTTCCTAATATGAAGTAGATTCATTTTGTAAGCCCGTGACATAATCACTATGCTCAGAAAAATGTTTCGAAAATTGCTATGGAAAGAGGCCTATAATTGAATGTTTTTGGCAAAAAAAGTTTTATCTTCGAAATTTGGCGTCTATTCCAGTAATAACTAATTTTTCGGGCCAAATTCGAAAAATCGCCATAATTACGCATTATAAGATATATCATCGAAATTATGTTTATTTGTTTGTAGTTATGAAACAATTTATAAATATATAAAAAAAAAATAGTTTAAACAACTTCAAACAACGCAAAGTTACAGACGTTCAACAAAAATTGAATAAAAAAGGTACAATTTTTTTTTAAATTATCATTTTTTAAGGGGTGTAAACAATTTTTCGCCACCATCAACCTGAAGAATACTTAGTACTGAAGACGATGACATTTGTTTCATTTTCCTAGCACGTTTAGATCCCCATGGGAAGATTTTCTCCCAAAAAAGTTCGATTTGAACCACCGTACGCCGTTTCGGATTTCTAAGTAACATGGAGGAAATAATAGATAGAAATATCAGCAACCAATAGGATTGGGTGGCGACTGAGAAAGAAGTGGAGAAGTTGTTGTATTTGATATTATGTACGAATGGTATGAGTAAACCATCGTGCTTTGTGTAATTTGAAATGCGCTATGGGGCGTTTAGAATGAGGTCAGAAGGATTCAAATAATAAAGTATACATATTGAGTTATTTTCATTTTTAAAGTATTTTTACTATAAAAAAAAATTAAATTAAAATTAAAATCTTATACTTAACTTGTCTTATCTTAATATGCTTAATTTTTTTTTTTTAATCTGAAAACAATAAACAATCTCAGTATACTTATATGAAAATTATTACCTTGTACTTCAGAATGTACTTTATAACTGAGTGTTTTAGCTGTGGAAATGAGTGAAAAACTAATGGGCACTTAAATGAAGATTTCGCCCTACAGAAGGGAGATTAGCGTTTGGATTATTCATCAAGAACGTGCTTGAGGCAATGAGGGAGTTCTAAGAGTCTTTACTCCAGGCGCACAATTAACCAGGCTACCCTGCAAGCTCTTTATTAATCATGAAATCCAACGAACTAACAATTGAACATAAAATAGTTCTTTAAAATGAACTATTCTTAATAAATTATCAACATAAATTATTTATAAAAACAAGAAAAAAGATTGCTGCAATAAATCCTTCATAATAATAATAATTCTAATCAGGGATTGATAAATTATTTGCCACTTCTATAAATTTTTTTTTATTGAAAACTAATATCGAATGTTATACATTCATCCTCAGTTCTAAAAACACACAACAAATTCAAAAAAGCCTACCTACCTTTCGTTCATTCTTAGTTCAATGCGAGAAGAAACCAGTACAAACTTTTCTGTTTGACATAATCCATTTAAATCTTGGTGAGTACCAACACAATACATGATTTCTTGTCTTAATTAAATTCATAAATGTTTTATAATACTGATTTATATTAATCTAATTTAATAAGTATAATAATACCAAACTATATTTTGAATTACTTATTTTTGAATTTTTTGTGTGTTTTTAGAACTAAGGATGAATGTAAAACATTCGAAACTAGTTTTCAATAAACCCAGTAATCCTAGCTAATAACCACTAATTAGATCGATCCTTCTATGCCATCATGCGGATGTCAACTAATAATAATTCTGATATTCTCGGCTGTGGGACTTGATCTTTAAAAGATACTCTAGGAAGAAAAATCTAGACATTAGAAGAAAAAATGTTCTTATGACAACCAAAGCAATCTGGGCTCAATACTTCAAACCAATATCGTAGTTTTCGTAATATGGATTTTTAAAAAACAGTCTTATTCTAAGGAGTTACATATGTAACGAGAGCACAAAATCTGGAGAATGCAACTCAAGTGGAAATTTTGATTTTGAAAATTGAATGCTGACACCAGCAAAACGAAGACTTTATAAGTTTTTAAAAAAAATAGGAAATAAAGCTTGTTTTTTTCTTAAGTTAAGATTTAAGTTTGACTAGTAAAAACTAGTTCAAGTTCGACATCGATAGACTTTCCACCTGACCCTTTAATTGTTCAATAAGCAAGCTTTAGAGATTAATAATTAATATTAATAATAATTCTTAATAAAATAATTAAGATAACTTCTCAAGGACGATTATAATTTATCTAAATTTTAAATCGAAAACCGAATTAATTATGAAAATATTGTTGTTCGTTTGTGAAATTAAACACGCAATAATAACTTTTTAGTGTTTTCTGTGTGTCGACGCGTAGCGGCGTTTCGGTCAACGCTGAAGGCCTTCTTAAGGGCTATGAAAAAATGGTATGAAGATAATTAAACATAGTGGAATAAAGAAATGAGAAGGATAAAAATAGAGAATATACATAGGAGCAATATAAAAAAATTAAAATAGACTGCATATTATATGCATATATGCATATTATATCATAATTGCACAGAAGTTACACAAAACTAAATTAGGTTGAAATCGTAAATAATATTACATATTTTGATACGTAAATGATACGAGGTATGATGGGAAGGGAATTAAAGATGTGATAAGAATGATATTAATTTAATGATATTATGGTTTCGTCAGTTCGAAAAACAAGTTCACTACGTGATTTGTAAGCAAGAGTGAAATAATAATAAAATATACCATAATTTTTTGGAATAAATTATTTGAAGACTCCGGTTCTTCTAAGAAAATTCATGAAATGAACTAAAGTAGAACAGAGGCTTCTAAAGTCAACTTAAGGAGAGAAGATGAAGCCGGAGTAAATCAGCTCATCAAGCTCTAAGGAGTACTTATTTCTTAGCTTCTTCACTATCTCCACAAATGGCATCATGGAAAACTTCCATTTTATCTGTACTTAAGAACTTTAAAAATGTATAAATAATTATCTATGAATAATTAATTTTTTTTTTCCATAGCCTCTTATCACGCTTCCAATGACTTGATTGCCTGAAGATTCATCTTTTTCTGCATATTACCAGATTATTAAAAATAATTAATAATGTATTATTGATTATTTAACTTCTTTTTTATTATGTCACGAAAAGAACATATTAAAAGGTTGAAAATAAAAATATTATGAATCTTATGATGTAATAAAGGGATATTAAAAGAAATGCTTCTAGAAGTGAAGTGGCTTCATTAAATATTACACGGTTCAGCGTTTTTATAACATCTGAAAGCTACTTCTATGTATTTTATTTCTATAAAGATAACACTCTAAAAAATATTTTTAACTATAAATAATTTTATAACAAATTTAAAGTTTAAGACTAATTTTAAAACACAAAAGATCCACACAAAATTGAACGGTATAAAAAAAATTTAACCACAATATTCTCAAAATATGACTTGATTTTGCATATAGTTCTAACAGTAATCTCTAATACTATGGCGGAGATTGTCCCAAGGACGATTTTAATCACTAAGAAAAAATAAAAAAATTATACTTATATACTTAGCCTTAATTATTTATTAATTATTTAGCATAATTTATTTATGCCCCAACAATAAAGTTATCTACAGGTATTCTCTATATTCACTACCAGCTCTTCATAAATTTTCTATTCATATTATTTTGAAATAGATACGGGGCAGGCTTCACAGTACCCACTATACTGAATTGTTGTGAGGGCTTAGCGGGTCTTAACGACGGACATAGTTAAGACGCACCTAAGGGTTTTACTAAATATCTTATATGGACATATAATTTATCATTGACGGTGTATACAAGTAATTTATACCATATTTATTTATTATGCATACGCAATATCCTAGTTTTAATTTGCAATCTGTACTTTACTATTTATATTGAAATACAAATAATATTTAAATTAAAAAAATATCAATTGGATCTTAAAATAAAATAAATAAATAAAAAATTGATAATTGACATCAGTACTATACGACAAACTAAATGAGAAACTTTATGAGGAAGATAAAAATAAGAAACATAGTGTAACATTTAAAAATAAAAATAACTTAAATAATAAATTCCTCTGTTTCATGATCATCATCAGCCCAATACTTAGGATAAATCTTTACATGAAACATTTAGAAGAAAAAAAATGATCCTTGAAAAAAATAAAAACATATTTAACTAATAATAAAATAAATCATTAAACTTATAGATAAGATCTTATTAAAGAAATATAAGCAAAATAAAACAGAGATATAAAAGAAATACAACTAAAACTGAACAAAAATCCCCATTCACTCTTTGGCTGATAGCCTTGAGAGATGTAAAAATTATTGCAACAATTGTCTTATCAATTAGCACTAATCATATCAATGACCGACTTAAACATTGAGATTGAGGTTAGATTATTGCTTTCTTTGTACAGAAGATATTCTTTCCGTTGGTAATTCTTTAAAGCTGTTAAAATAATACATAAACAAATTATTTTTTAATATTTAAATAATTTTTTGGTCAGTTTTACTCATGACCAAAACAACACCTAAATTAATATACTATAATACAAATTTTAAAGTAGTCAATACAGATCAAGCTATTAAAACAAATAAGAGGAAGTGAAGGGATACGTTAATGTTTCTGGAATGACCTTATATGTGAAGTGATTTTGGCCATGCTACCATAAAGCTTTTCCCAGAATCGGAATAATTTTTTTTATTTATTTAGACAGCTTGTTTCTAAGGAAATAAAATCAGAGCATTGATTATATTGGTTACTTCATACTATTGCTAATCATTGTAACAAATGTGAAACTATTACACCAAGAAATACAAATATGCAGATACTGCCAGTATATAGTATTTGTACTGCAGTATACCACTCAACCTATGAACTCGATAAGGAAGTACTGACATTACTTTCTTTATAAATCACTGAAGGATCCAGAAGCCCATTTTGCACATGCTAGGTTTACCTAAGCAAGATCTTCTGATTCAAAATTCAATTCAAGACCGATAGAAAATAAAATAAATTTTCGACTACAAATTTGTAAAAATACGATGTTTAATGTAAAATATTTACCAAAAGGTTACTTGATAGTAATAAATTTAAAATGTTTGATCGATATATTAACCTTTATTTATTTGCTGTATTATATGCCCCATCTTAAAATATTTTATAAATTAATCGTAATTTATCAATTTATTATTAATTCTATTATTAATTTTATTTATTTATACCCCAAAATAAAATTGTCTTCAGATATTCTCTATATTCACTATCAGATCTTCATAATTTTTTTATTGATATAAGTTATAAATAACCACGGAGTGGGCTATACAGCATCCGCAATAATGAGTAAGCTTGAGTATTTAGTGGGTCTTAATGACGCCATCGAACGCACCTAAGAGTTTTATTATACATATCTTTTAGGTGGTTATGTTTATTTCTGCGAAAATTCGGATTGATTTATTATTAATTATTATTATTAGCTTAATTCGCGGTGAGGAGTTGGGAGGGACAAGCAGAATGATTATAAATAGTTAGTTTTAAGATAGTTTATTAATGTATCTAATATAAATGGTATGAATGTGTATCATCTAGCATTAGAGTATTATTACTAATTGCCCATGAATAAAAAATTAAAACATCTAACAATAATATAATTGGATTGAAAAATAAAAACTTCGTTTAACTCTACCAACCCCTCAAAAAAATTACAACTGACTAGAACTTTACAAATACACAAATTTTATGCTATCAGTTCACAAAGATGCTGCTAGATTTCAGCATTATTAACATTAGTTAATATTAAAAAAAAAAAAGGATGTCTGTACACTTTAATACAAGAAAATATTAAAATACTTCTAAATTATAACTAACGAAATCTCTTTTTATCGAGTTCCCTAAGTACTATTTCGGATCAATATCAAAGGATAGTAAACTAGAAGTTTGCCAATACAAGCCATGGTGGAACGCCACAAAACTTAACTTTGGAGAACTTGGTTAGTTAAATAAGATTTATGCTAAGCAACAACTTTTCAAACAATTTGAATCAATACATATTACGTAATGGATAATGAATACACCGTCAAGATTCAGTTATGGCTCTAATCAGCTTTTAAAATTACCACGATAAGAACAATTGAAGCCATTTTCGGAAGAAGGGCGTATTATACTATAAGCCCTTTTTCCAGAAATGCTTTTAAATTTACCGCAATATTTCAATGTATAATGTCACAAAATTTTAATTTCATTTCAGTATCTTGAGTTCAGGCCAGCCATTGTGGGTTAAAACTGCCCCAAACTGACATTTGTGATTATTGCACGTCTAGTTAAAGAAAATTCGACATAAATCCTAATGATTCTTGTAAACTGGCTTATGCGACTCATAATAACGATGTCTTGCTCTATACAGACTTGAGAACATTTTTTATCAATAAGGGAAAGACTGATCTTGCATATCTTGTTGTCGAGCTTGACAACTCTCAAAATTTTCCTGTTCCTGAACTGAACGTTACACTACAGTTTTATAAACGCCTGTTATGGCTTTATTCCACAATGCTGGCAGCTCAAATTTCTATTCGTAAATGGAAATGAAGGCTAAAAAAGATTCCAAATCAGTCATTTCATTTCTAAATCATGCTATATATAGAAAATTGAAAGAACTTCTAAATGTCAAATATGTGAGTTTGCTATCTGATGTCCGGAGGGCAAAATAAAAATATTTCCATTATATCATTCTGTTCATGGTTGTCTTGAGTTGGAATGTGGAAGTATAGGGAACCTTTTTCCAGCCCGTGGTCATAGTTTTGGACAATGTGACCGAAACCTTGAGCTTATTAGATAAAAAATTAAAAAGTTAGAAACTATGACTACATCAAAATCTTATTTAACTGCTACGGTGGAATGCAGAGAGCACACTTCTCCATTTTTTGTTTTGATGGATAGAAATATTACACAGGCCAACGATGAAAACACTTTCGTACTGAAGATACCTTATTCCTATAGTATTTAGGTTGCTGAATCCAAATATGATATTAAAAAAGCTGTATCACCCATATTTAAGAATTGTGATTATAAAGAAAACAATGAAAACCTAGAAACAGTGTTAAATCGAATAGGCTATTCTGCTCATGATTGGATGATATGTGGTGATTTAAAAATAACATGCATGCTCCTTGGTCAGCAAGATGGTTTTACCAAATATCCATGTTTCTTGTGTGAATGGGACTGTAGGGCTAGGGATCAATATTGGTGCAGAAAGAACTGGCCTGTGAGGAAGTCTTTATATTATAACCTGGTGAGAAGAACATTCTACGCAAAAACCTCGTAGATCCTGTAAATATAAATCATGCTTATGATGTAACATAGTGTTTCATTAATTCCCCCTTATACCGTATAGGGATTTATACTATATAATACAAAGCATAATGATGGAAAACTATGGGTGATACAAAAAAACTAAGACCAGATTTAGATTCAGCACATAAAAATCGATAAAGATCAATTATTAAAGTTAAAAAAGTTTTCAACAACATTTTTTTTGTTGGCCTGCGTTATTAAAGGCTAGAAAGAAGCACTTACGCCTTTAATAAAACATAAATCTAAAGGAAGTCCGTTTAGAATCCAAAAGTATTGTGCGTTGAAATATAAAGAAGATGGTATTGTACTTGCGTCACCAACTTATTATACAGCCAACATACCTTTCTACCGTTCCGCAATTAAGATGAAAAGTTACGTGGTTACAAGTTTAAAGGAAATTCATCCAAAAAAAGTAAACTACAATCCAGTTTCTCCGCAAAAAGAAAAAGATCATGGATGATGAACGTGTGTCATGGCTACAAAATATGTTAGAAGATTAATGACCTTAATGAACATTTTTTTTTTTTTTAATATCTTCAATTATTATTCTGTATTTCTGAATATTTAACAAATATTTATAATAACAGTTTTGTATTATTTTTAAATTATATGTTTCTGTTATTACATAACTCCTACAAAAAATGAATTTAAGGGCGTGTGCAGACCTATTTTGAAATGCATTTTATGTAATGTTATAAAAGTTTACATTACATTATATAAAAAAAAAAATATTAAATTAATTGCATAAACAATTTTCTGAACTTTACAATCGCGTTATATTATTTCATGGTAAATTGATACTTTCTGGCTGTGATTCCCCAATTTAATAATTTGCACTATTCGCCCTTCTTTCGGAAATGGCCTCAATTATATATAAAAAAAATTACCAATGCAGATAAGCTCAGTTTTAAAATTAAACATTAGAATTTCCATTTGGATATCGGGTTATGCTGGTATGGAAGGTGTTCTTGCAGATAATACCGCAAAAGAAATGCATACCCATTTTCCACTATTCCTATTACCAGCTTCTGGGTCGGATTTTAAATAGTTTATAAGAAAATACGGGGGAGATCAGAAGCAATTTAAAGTTTGGTAAAATTGATGAAGCGTTATAAAATTGTAATTATCCATAAAATTGCCTCTGATACTTCTATAATCCTAAAAAATAATTTTAATTGTTTTTAGTATGGCAAAGATGAAAAATTGAATTCCTTCTATACATAGACTTTTTTTAAGGCACCTTCATATTCGATATATAGAGGTTAGACTGAATATTAAAAAAGAAAGAAAAAAAAAAGAAAAAAAAGCATCATTTGTGCTGTAAAATAAATTCCCATAGTTTTGCCATCATGAACTAAGATACTCTGCACACTACCGATTTCGAATAATTAAAAAAAAATTGTAATATTTTATATATACACACACACACACACACACACTCACACACACACACACACACACACACACTCACACACACACACAGACATACTCACATATATACAATTTACATCTGTTGTGTTTTAATTTTAAATTTAAATACCTGACTGTACAACTTTAATTGAATAACTTACCTAGTCTTAATACCTAACCTAATAACCTGTTTTTAATATCTATCGCTAATAACTAGATTTTAATATCTAACCTGATTCATTGTAATATCGAACAATTTTGATAAATTGTTCTAAAAAAACAAGTAATTATCTTTCTAAAAAACCAGTAATTATTATTTTTTTTTTCATCAAATTAAACTCATACGGAAGAATCGATACAATCTGTATTAGAAAAATTAAGGAAATCCCAAATAATCAGGAAAACGGTCACTTACGCCTTCACACTGGAATAGCACAGGATACAATTACTAAAACATTAACAGTTTGGATCGGTTAATACAGAGGTTTACCTACAACTAAAGGTTGGCAAAGACTTAATAAAAATATATTTAAAAACTATCCACGAAAATATGGAAATAATATTTCTTTATTTCGTGTGGGTTCTTTTTTTCCGTGTTAGCCATCGATCTTAGTAAAGAACAGTTTGGAACGTTTCTATTGTCAAACCGGATATTTAGATTCAAGCCATTATCATTTTCGTAAGATATAATAACAAAGATTTTCTTTTCTCAAAGAGCACCGAAGAAGAAGGTTAGCGGAAACTTTCGTGCGGAAATAGTAAAAACAGCCAGACAAACGAGAAAAACAAACAAATTTTATCCCTAAAATAGAGGAAGCGTATTTTATAAAAATTTTATCCTCACTTAATTTTTAAATGAAGACCAAGAGAAAAACGAAACTGACGTTTTAATTTAAAACGTTATTAATGTTCATGAAAATACATTAATTTTAACAATTTTAGAGGAGGACATAGCTTTGAGAGTGTAAAGGATTGCATGATTTTTTTTTCCGTGTCCTTTAATATTAATAAGTTAATTCAAAATAATCCTATCCTCAAATTTCTCTCTTGCCGAATTTCCTACTCAAACTGAAAGTTACTTAAAAAAAAAGGTTTTCACAATTATAAAAGCTTTATTTATTTATATATGAACATCGACTAAATTCGGATGAAGGAGACAACAGTGTGATGAGCCGAAAAAAGGAGAACGATTAAAATTTCAGACAGCTTATCGGCTGTATTCTCTACACTGCATAAAATTGGAGATTGAAAAAATATTCTGGTATATATATATATATATATATATATATATATATATATATATATATATATATATATATATATATATATATATATGTATAAATTTAATAATTAATTAACATGATTAATAACAAATATTTAATCTTAATCTAATTTTTAAAGCTGATTTGGTTAAATCTTAGCTTAGGCTAATTCTAAAGCTAGCTGAAGCTGAAGTTATATTATGTAAAATGGAAATAATGCATAAATCAATCATCAATTCAATCCAAGCATTCAATAAAACGAAATAGTAGGTTATTCAAATAAATAGCATTATTACTAATAAATATTTTAGTACACATGAATACTTCAAAACGTCAGATTACAATAATATTATTATGTACTACACCAAAATATTTAAACAAATTATAACATGTTATATGAAAATAGTATATTTAGCCCCACTTAAATAGTCCAACACAGAAAATACTATTATAAATATAAATAAATACCTTGGAGCAGAAAACTAAGGTTATGAGGCTGCCCGCGGGCCCCATGGCTTGAGGACAATGCACCACTCCAACAACGTAACAGAGTGAGGCAACGGAAAGTGGTGGGGGATTTACCAAATATTACTTTTATCTCCTGCTCAATAGGACACCGGTCACCTTTGTGCTCTCCTTGTTCGGGAAAGTGTCGCAGAGAAACGCCCAAAGAATGCGCCATAGAAATAAAAGGGCCAAGGAGAAATCTGGTTAATTTAAACGTCATCGCGTTGTATAAATAATTACTAATTAACAGGCGAAAAGGGTAAAAGCGAGACAGTATAAAAATTTAACTTTTTTATTTATTTTTCTAACATTGGACAAATTTATATTTCTAACTTTAATTAAATTCTTCTTCTAATTATGTTTTTCTCTCTGACATTCGCGGCAATTATAAAATAATTAAGACAGAAAGACAAGAGAAAAAAGAAGAAAAGGCATGAGCAGCAGGAACTCTGTCACTAAGGTCATATTTTCATTGAAATTCAAAATTAAAAATATAAAAACGGGAGGGTAAGAGAAAAACATCGAGACCTCCAAAAGGCTCTAACACTAACTCAATTCACATGCAAATTTTCGACCCTTTAACTCAATTTAGAGGGGATGTAGAGATACGCAAAACCTTAAAAACCGTGATATTTCTGGTAAACGTACCGACATTTTTACTGAAATTTATCCTCAATCAGATATCCCCGAGAGCTCCATAATCGTGTTCTTGGGGTTACGAAATGGATAACGGATACCACCTCTCTCTCCTTCGATGGCCGATTTAATGCAATAGTCTATTATTTTCGGGAAAAATACGATTAAAGGTAATTAGTTAATAATAATTTATTTAAAGGAAAATAAAAACGTGAGTAATTATAACGAAGTCCAACAAAATCATCAATGTGGAAATGTGAACAAAGGATAAAAGGAATTCAAAAATAAAATAAAGTTAAAACCATGAACAACCTTGTGCGGCTTGGGATGACTGCTTAAAAAAATATGGAGGTGAAAGAAAGATTAATTATTTTAAACTTAAAGCAATGAGGTTAAAACAGAGATATATAGTTCGAAGCGATGGTGAAATATTTCTTTGAGGTTTTCTGGCCCTAGTGGTCAAATTGTTTAGGCAAGGACATTTACAGCGTATCCGGAGAGGTGTGGAACAAATCTTTCTTGCTATAAATTATATTGTACATTGCTCTAATTTTTTCATTGGCATTAGGATAAATCAATTTCTTATAAATAAATTAACACTTCTATATTCTTGTAGGTCTGTTAAGTTTTTTGGCTGGTTTTCACGTTCTGAATTTTTTTTTCTGTCGTTATATACATCCCGGAGAAGGTTTTGAGCAATATCAACCTCCTATCCACGACCTTAAAACAAAATGGCTGAAGATAAAAAATCTAGATATTTTGTACGCTTTTTATAAAAAGAAAAAATGACTAAACCATTTTAGACCAAACTTGTTTGCTTGTTGTTATTTAAAACCCTAAAATGGCTTTAAGTTACATTGAACTGTTCTCTGCAGTCTTGAGACAAATGACAGACAAACTAAAATATTTAATTTAACAAAAAAAAAAAAAAAAAAAAAATCAATAAACCCAGTATTAATTATTTGCCTGTCGTTAAATAGTTACAGCCTTCCTACGCCTGCCAAAATCGGTCATCGGATGAACGTACCTACGTGAGAGAGGCAGGCCATGCCACACATAGAGCTCAAGAAGCTCAACTTTGTTATTTAAGGCTTCGTAGGCTTAGGATCGAGTAAATTTATGTTATCTTTATCGTCCAGGTGCGATAGACTAAATATATTCATTTTTTTGAAATAAATTGCGATGGCACTTTCTAAACGTGAAAAAGTTGATCTTTTAGAAGAAAATATAGTAGAACGAAATTGCATATGTTTTAGATAAAATCTGTATGTAGCAACATGGTAAAAAATCATAAAGGTGCCGAAAAGGGCTTTTTCACGTTTAAGATGTGAAAAAAATAGTACTAATAATTTTTAAAAATACGGAAAAATGAGTTATAAACTGTTGAAGTCGGTCAACAACCATTGAAAAAAAAAAAACGCGAAATATTGTAATTTTATTACAGAGCTTGCAATTATAACAGGTACTTGTTTTGGAGCTCAAAATTTGACTTTTGCTAGTGCCTAGCTATAATAAAAATGTAATGCAAAAACAGGTGATCTCGAAAAAAGATTTGAACAAGGGCCAAAATGGTCCGAAAGGCATTTTTTATAGCGCTATTTGATCCCGAGGTATTTCTCTATAACCCTATTTTCATGAAATGTAAGTGAAGTTCAATTAAATACCTAAAAAAATGAGTTTGAACATAGGGCTATTTCTCGCTACGGCTACTAGAGGTGAGTTAGCGGAGAAGAAGTGATGAAGGGCGGGGAAGGTTCTCTCTATCACTTTCCAGTGCTCGAGGCCCGCACGAGAGCTTTCCCTTCGCTACCTCACCTTTAGCGACCGTTGCGAGAAAAACCTTTATGTTCAAGCGCGTTTTTTAGGTATTCAATTGAACCTCACATATATTTCATAAAGTAGGGTTGTAGAAAAATTCCTCGAGAACAAATAGCGTTCTGAAAAAGGGCAGGAGGACCATTTGGGCCCTTGTTCAAATCCTATTTTTATAGTTATTTTTTTAAAAATTATAGATAGACACTAAGGAAAGCCACGATTTAAGCTTTTAAAACAAGTCTCTGCGATAATTATAAGCCCTTTAATAAAATGCCCAAAAAGGCAATATTTCGCGTGTTTTTTTTCATTTTTTTTTTTTTTTTTTTTTTTGCGAATGGATGTTAACCGACTTCAGCAGTTTAAAACTCATTTTTTCCGTATTTTTAAAAACTATTACGTATTACTATAGTACTATTTATTTATCTTAAACAAATTTTTTTCACATCTTAAACGTGAAAAAACAACTTTTCGGCACCTTTATGAATTTTTTTTCACTATGTTGCTATATACCGATTTTGTCTAAAAAATATACAATTTGTTTCTACTATTTGTCTCCTAATTATCACGCAATTTATTTCAACTATCGTGCCTGGACTATTACGTCTCGTGCAAAACTAAGCGGACCAGAATGCTTCTGCTTTACCTTGCCTGCCACTAGGCACAGGGGATCCAGTTTGCAGGATTATTTTAATTTCATAAATTAATTAGTTTCTTAGCCTGATTTTTTTTAAATCTAATCAATTATTTAAAATCTCAACACAGTAGGCGATTATTGTATATCATTGCCGAAGATAAAACTAAAAAGAGCCTTTTATATCGGCTTTAGTACAAGTAGGAGGGGTGTTTTACCCTTTATTGGCTTCTGACTTCTTGATGAAGAAAAAAAGTCAGGCCACTAGCCCCAGGGCCCGAGCTTTTAAGGAGAGATTTCTCCCCATCTCTTAGCCCCGATTTATCGTCTCTGCTGGATTAATGACACAATATTAGACAGATGGGATTAAAAAATACGAAGATATAAAAACATTGGACAAGGACTTAGACGTTAAATGAAAATTAAAATTCATAAATAATATACTTTTTCTAAGCTGAAATGTACTAAAGGGAGAGGCGAAAGAAGGACAAAAAAATATATTGAATTATAATTATTATGATCATTAAAACAAAATAAAGAATAAGAAATGTTTACATCCTTGTACACAAGTCTTTAAAATTTTTTTATTGAACTAAAAATAAATTGTATAGGACAAATATTTATTGATTTATAAGGAAACTACTTTCTCTTGTAATAATTATCCCCTGTTCCTATACTTGCAAATGGATCTCTAAAACTAATATACTTTATAACATAAGTTTTCTATTCAAACTATTCCAATATGCAGAATACTCCAATTTTATTTTAATAAATATTTAGATAAGTAGGAATTTTTATTTTATGTAACTGGTAACCGCAGAATAATTTATTATTATATTTTAAAATCAGTATAAAATATTATTATTGATAACTAATTATATATTTTTTAAACCATATGAAACAAATAATGAAGTCGTTCCTGGAATAACAATCTGGTACATCCGAGCAGAAAGTGGATTTAGATTAAATTAGTGGAAGGTTGAGTAGTAATTGATATATTTGATAGGAGATGTTAAATGTGTACATATCTGATCCTTACAAAGTAAACTTAGGTCGCTCCCTTCATATCACAATGGTAAAAAAAAACAACACTGAGACACAATAGTGTTAATCCGCTTATATCTGAGCAGGCTGTTTAATATATGCTAATAAAAGCCTAAAAAAAAAAAAACGAACAATATATAAATACATAAATTTAATAGATTTTGGTAAGGAATAAATATCGAATTTCCCACTCTGACTAGGATAGGATGGTAACCTATAGTAACCCATCTTCCTTTTCTATTTAAAAAACTTAACTTGGTAAAAAATACCTAAGTCCCATAGTTACTAGGATACAATAGTATTTGCTATAAGTCACTTTAAGAACAGGTTTAGAAAATGTAAATCATAATTACCTAAAACTATATATAAAAATTTACTTACGGTATCTACGAAATAAATACTTCTGTACTATTTACCTGCAACAGAAAAAAAAAAAATTAGTAACGGAATATTGTGGGAATACTATTCATAAACAATAGCACGTAATGTTGATTACATATATATGTTTGTGTATATTACATAAATTGTTCAGCATCTTGGAAATGAATGCTGAATGAAACACATGTTGGAAATGATGCTAATTTATTAAAAAATAACAATAAATAACATGATATTTTACGCCTAGTAGGCTCTGCCATTTCGAACGAAACGGTAATTTATGTATCAGACAGAGAAATCTAAGCTGAATTCAAGGAATAATATGAAATCAAAATCTACCGCGATAAAAATTTCCACATCTACTCACACGGTGATGCATCATATCACAACTTTCTCTATGAGCTATTAATTTTTGCGTTAATAATTTAACGATATAAGCAAAAAAAAAAAAAAAGAAGAAAGCAAATATAAACGGTACTTGAGAATACATAAATATATTTATGGGAGGCATAGCCTACAGAAAAAATAAAATTAGAAGATAAAATTAACCCTATTATGCCATTCTATTAAACAATATATAGAATGGCTTATTATAATTGTTACTATTTTATTATAAAATGATGAAATTAACCCTAGGATGCCAACAAAATATCTAATGTCTAACTGATTATACAGGGTGTCCCACCTCGTGATGTTAATACTTTAAGGGGTTATTCTAGAAGTCATTTGTAGTTAAATGGCGCAGAAATGAAATTTCTATCTTAACCCATCGAAGAGATATCCTATTTTTTTGTGTATTTTTAAAAATACACGATTTTTTAGAGAAAAACTGTAATTATTTAATTTCTGGTTGATGTATCGTAAAAAACGAGGATATTTTCAAAAACTACATTAAATTTCCTATAAGGACCACCCCCCTTTAAAATTTTATTTATTCACACAAGCGGTATACAGTAATTAATAGCAGTTAAAAATTTAAAAATTAGTATTTTCTGATTGTGTTTACACTTTACACTTACACAATTTATCGGCGGCGTAGAACAAAGAGTGAACACACTGAGAACATAATACAAAGAAGGAGGAAATTTTTTTGGCTTTTCTTTTTTTTCTTTTTCTTTTAACAATAAAATGAGTGGAAAACCTATTTAGTCACCCACATATTGAAATGTCCATACTTACATAGGTAAATTAGAATTATATTATTTATTTTTTCATTACGATATTAACCTTGAAGAGGCTCACAGCATGATGAGCAAAACCTAGGTTTACAATAATGTGGCATGGTCCAACCCAAAAGAACTTTTATTGAATAATAATGATAATGTTTCTAATATTTTCATGTCTAAAGATAGATCAAAGGTAAGCTCATACCTTTAGTTAACCAATCCTGTCCGTGCATATCTAGCTCGAGACTCGCTCCCAGTATCAAATGGCCATTCATTATCACTTAACTAGTGGTGAGGTGCACTTGCTTCCAGCAACATGCCTAATTTTTTCACAACTGAAGAATACGCTGATATTGTGTTTGTAAATGGCTTTGCCGATGGAAATGCCTCGGAAGCTGTCCGTGAATACGGTCGTCGTTTCCCAGACAGACGGTTGCCGGATCGCAGAACGTTTTCTTCTACTTTTCGTACCCTGAGGGAGACCGGATCGCTGCCGAAACAGTCTGTCGGGGCACGGGATGTCCAGGATGCTGAACGTGAGGAAGAGGTGCTGAATTTTTTTGATGAAAACCCCTCTTCTAGTGTTCGTGAAGCAGAAGCACAACTTGGGATCCCCCACAGCTCAGTGCACCGAATTTTAGTCGGTGACGGAAGACATCCCTTCCACCTCAGCCCGGTTCAAGAATTGCTGGATAGAGACATGGCGGCCAGGAGACAATTTTGCGAATGGTTTGCAGACCAGTGCCAGGAAGACCGCTGGTTTCCTAGACGTGTTTTGTGGTCTGATGAAGCAACATTTACGCGTGGGGGTCTTTTTAATGCCCGCAATACTCATGTCTGGGCGGAGGATAATCCCCAGGCTGTTAGGCCATCCTCCTTCCAATACCAGTTCAACATAAATGTATGGATGGGAGTGGTAGATAATCGTCTAATTGGCCCGATTATATTGCCCAGACGAATGAATGCGGAATTATTTAGGGAACTTCTGGAAAACCAGTTGTATCCACATTTTAATCAGCCTGAAGATCCCCTGCCTGACATCAATCGCACATGGTTCCAAATGGATGGATGCCCGGCCCACAGTGGGAGAGAAGTGACGGCTTGGTGGGATAACCACTTCCCAAACCGTTGGATTGGTCGATATGGACCTGTTCCATGGCCTGCTCGATCCCCCGATCTTACTCCTCTCGACTTCCACGTATGGGGAACGTTTAAGAGCAAAGTTTACTCCGAGCCTGTAGCATCAAGGGAGGAACTCCTTGCCAAGATTGAAGAGCAGAGCAATATCATGAGGAGAGAAGGGCGAGACATTCTGCGCAAAGCCGTTGATTCGGTTAGATTACGGACTCATATGTGTAGACAGCAGGCGGGGGGGGGGGGGAGGGGCATTTTGAGCATTTAATGGACCAATAAATTAATTTGAATATTTCAATATTGATTTTTTTATTTATTTTAAGAATAATATTCTTATGCATATTATGTATTATTATTAACAGTTTCCCTAGGAGTACTTTTACTTTTCATAAACAAGTTTTTTTACTTTTCGTATTTTGTATTTTTTTATTGTAAATAATATTTTTTATTTTATTGTTTCTTTTAAAAGAGTAGTAATTAGAATTAGTATTATTAGGTACCTACATTTCAGACATTTTTATTTTAAAGTGTATAAAGACATTATGTATCTAGATACATATTACTTATAATAATTTGTGAGAACTAAATTTATGATTATGTCTTAAATTTAATATTTTTCATAAAACAATTTTAAAAAAATCTGCTTATTTTTGTTATGTTCTAGGAGTGTTCGCTTATTCGCAAAAATCGCAGAATTATAACGATTTGAAGTTTAATTTTTACAAACTATAATTTTAGAAAAAAGTAATCTCCCATTGAAAAACCGTCCGGTCTAAAGCGGAATTTCACAAAACAGCGCTCTTACACAATGCTTGAGAGTGACCAACATCAAAAATAGTATTTAACATGTAGTTTAGATGTTCAGAAATACATTTACTAGAAAAAAGTTTTTATGCTCTAGTGAAAAATTTGGGCCTTCATCCTAAGCTCCCTTTTCTCGTGGCGCGTCACAAATATGGAAATTTCAATATGTGAGTGACTAAATATGTTCTCCAAACATTAGATTGTTATAATAAAATAAAAAAGAAAAGCAAAAAAAATTCCCTCCTTCTTTATTTTATGTTCTCAGTGTGTTGACTCTTTGTTCTACGCCGCCGATAAATTTAGCGTAATTATGGTTTTGGAATTGGAAATTAAAGTTTTTTACACAAAACCTTTATTTTTCTGGGTGAATGGGGTATCATTTTAAAGCTTATGAATTGATGCAACTTTGGAACCAGAGGCAAACCTCTGCGCCTAAAATTGGCTGTGCTAGAAAAGTGTAAACACGATCAGAAAATACTAATTTTTAAATTTTTAACTGCTATTAATTACTGTATACCGCTTGTGAGAATAAATACAATTTTAAAGGGGGGTGTTCCTTATAGGAAATTTAATGTAGTTTTTGAAAATAGCCTCGTTTTTTACGATACATCAACCAGAAATTAAATAATTACAGTTTTTCACTAAAAAATCGTGTATTTTTAAAAATACACAAAAAATAGGATATCTCTTCGATGGGTTAAGATAGAAATTTCTTTTCTGCGCCATTAAACTACAAATGACTTCTAGAATAACCTCCTAAAGTATTGACAT
Organism: Rhaphigaster nebulosa; assembly: GCA_948150685.1. Taxonomy (NCBI): domain Eukaryota; kingdom Metazoa; phylum Arthropoda; class Insecta; order Hemiptera; family Pentatomidae; genus Rhaphigaster; species Rhaphigaster nebulosa. The sequence continues at coordinate 80,697,390 of OX411310.1, forward strand.
CACGAGGTGGGACACCCTGTATATTCTACTCAAAACTATTATTATGAAACGTTTCTAACATGATTAAATTCATAAGCAACTATTACTATTTAAATATGTTCCATTAAATCAATGGTTCTCTAAGTGGGAACCGCGGCAACTTAGGGTGACGCGAAATTTTTAAACAATTATGATTAAGTATTGAATTAAATATAATAAATAATTATAAAAAAATAATATTGCTTACTTATTACAATTATAAGTTATTTATGTTTCTATTCATTCTTCATATCTTTAAAACTGGCAAAAACCTCTAATAAAATTAACTCTGGAATGCCAACATTTTATGAACTTCAGCAGGCTTTCACCGCCATATTCCGCGATATGTATCTTATATCCCATTTCTATCGGAGAACCTAAGATATGCTCCATATGGTCCCATACAAGCTCTGCGACATTTCATGCACGTACCCCATACATTTGTCGTTAGGTGTGTACGAAGCTTTAGTGAACAGCATATCTACGAATCTAACAACCTCAATTGAATTATAAAAACCAAAATTTCAAAATCGGAACAAACACAATCCTCTCACATAAAAACATTTTAGAACTGAGGATGAATGTATAACATTCGAAATTAGTTTTCAATAAAACAAATTTATAGAAGTGGCAAATAATTTATCAATCCCTAATTAGATTGATCATTCTATACCATCCTGCGGATGTCAACTGACAATCCTTTCATCTACTTTCTAGCCTAAAATCTCAATACTTCATTACTTGGTTAAATTTATTTTTTTGGTCAAATTTGAATATGAAATATTAATCAAGCTAGGAGAGAATCGTATCCGGAACGTTTTACTGACTGAAGGAAGGATCGTTTGTCCTCTCAGTCATCTGTGAATAAATCGACAGACATCTGTGTGTGTTAGCCATTACTTTTTGCTGGAACTATATCGACCGACTCAGTAACGAATAGCAAACGGGTATTCATATGTCAATATCCAGAACAGAACAAATGAATAATAACGGACAGTCACAAACAATATTCTGCTTGTAGATAAACGGTGATGCATTATCCACTCTAACGTATAGATCATACACAGCAAACCACGAATAGGGCTCTTTTTAATTCGAATATAGATAAATTTACTGCATTAAAAAATAGTAATTAGTTTTATTTTAATTAATTTTTGTAAAGTAATTTCTTCCAATATCCTTTTTTTTTTCATTTTCTTTACATATTTTTTGCCAGCAATTCTGCGTATTTCCCGATATCCAGGACAAATATCTGCATTATAGACCAACATAATTAGAATTCGATAATTAGAATTAGATTCATTATTAAAAACATGCTCAAGAATTAAAAAATAATTTACATATATATAAGTCTACCTCATATAATCCATGTCTTCTAGCACTATTTAGAATACTATTATATATTTTTTCTGTCTTAATCAAATCCATAATTACAATTAATTCGTCTTAATTTTAACTATCACTATTAATATATAAGAAAAGTGTAATACACATATTTGAATTTCATTGTCACAGTGCACATTATTAGGAATTAGACTTTTTACTAATTTCTATTTATCTTTTCCAATCTCTTCTCCTATATGTCTGTAGTTATTATTCATAACTGATAATTAAACATGAATTGTTTTGTTAATTAACATTATTCGTTGTATCATTTAATATACCTGGTTTTTATTCTATTAAGTTTATTGATAATACCTACGAAATGGGTACTTATTAGGCTTTTCGTGTCATTTTAAAGATTAACAATATTATTTATGTTCTTCGTGATATGTAATATAATACTGGATAGAGCTAAATTAACAAAAATAGAAGACTAAATGTATCAATACGTATCACAAAGAACATAATTAATGCTGTTAATTTTAATTATGCTTAAACGGAAACATTAATTTTTTCTGTAACACCAAGGAATTCTACAAAAAAAGTTATAGAAGTAAATAAAGATCGGATATAATAAAAAAACAAATTCTTTCTAAATTTTCTAGATCAAGCGTACGTTTTTTAGTACTATAGTTAAAGATTTGTCACAAAATATTTAAAATCCACAATTAAACTTAAACTTAAATTTAAAATTAGTTTATATTTCTAAAAAAAAAAAGTTTATGATCAATGTTTTTATTATTATTTTAATTTAAGTTTCAGATAGCAATCTGACTCAACTTAGGCTACGTATTCAGATATTACCATACAACAAATTGGTCCCATTGATACGGTGAAGATTTATAGTATTTTATTTTATTTTTTTAATTTGTTTTATAAATCTTTGCTAGTGACCCAAAAATCTAAAAATCAAATGAGTCAAATACAAAAATATATTTAAAAAACTGCTAAACTGAATAACAATTTATTAAAAAGTTTGTAGATAAAACATTAACATTACAATATTTTTAAAACACGATAATACGAATTTAACAACATTGAAGGAATTAGGAGTGACCATTGGAATTAACATGCAGTTGAGGCATTAACACTTAAGTGGCTTATTCATTATTTTAATTGGTTAACCAACACGGGCTTCTCAAAGTATTATAAAATTAATAAAAAGTTCCATGAAGCTCTGAGACTTTTGCCATTTTGTCAACATACCTATAAAATCCCATAAAGTTTAACTCTCGTAAATATAATATACTTATAGTTTTCGACTTTCCAATTTATTTCATATCTAATTTTTTGTATATAATTAAAGCATTGTGGTTTGAAAAATGATTAAACAACCTACTGTACTGAGGACTAGGAATAAATAATAAAGCAACTAGGATGGCAGAGAAAGGGAAATGTGCATACCTAGTAAACTAGATTAGATCTACCAGCGATAAAACCTACTCGTCCTGCGTACCTGACCATATTTAACTCAGAGAACATCCACTTTCGCTTTTAAACAGCCAAAAACCAACTTCGGAATTTAACATTCCATACAGATAACGCATAACGAACACTTAATTATAAAACTAATAAGCAAAGTAAATAATACAAATACAAGTAAATATGCTCATTTTATAATTTCGTCAACAGATCAACTTTCTGACTTGATAAAAGAGTATAAAAATCTCAGACGGGAATGAAAGAAAACTTATAACGAATTAATACTAATGCAGGGAAAAAATACACACAGGGACGTACACAGAATTTTTTTCGGAGGGGGATACAAATTTATTTTCGAGGGGAGGGAGGGAATTTAATAAGAAAAAGGCAAATCATCATCTAAATGTCCATAATCGCTAAATTTGGGAAACGTTTTAAGGATAAGCATAAAAATTAGATCAAAAACTATTGTTAAAAAAATAACCAAAAATACAAATTTGGCGGGAATGAAAATTTTTTTTCGTACTTTACTTACTACCCTGGAATTACGCCACTGAATATACGAGAATTCGTAGACATTAAAAAATATAAAAATACTAAATACATATTAAAAAATAAAATGCACTACATTGAATTTGTAATAGAATTCTTTTTATTATTATAATGCCTATATTGGATTCTTGATTTAAATCAACGTATTTAAAGTATAAAGTAATTATGATAATTTATTCAATCACTGAGCAAATATATTTTCTTTAAAATTTATTAGACAGTTATACTCATATTTCAGAATGAACCCATACAGGAATTGAACTCTCAATGAAATTAAAAAAAAAAAATGATGTACCCTTACCACATGCTGTCGTACAAACCATCTAGCTTGGATGGTAGCGCCATCTATGGACATATTCGTAAACTACGAGTCAAGCAAGCGTTGCCGTGCTTTGCATTTCTAAATTGGTCTGATGAGTAAGCAAAGGATGCTTTTATTAAGTGTTATAGATAGAAGAAATATTCGAAGAAAATAATTATTAACAATTATTGTAAAATAATTGAAAGAATAATGAATTAATATAATTATAAAGAGAAGCACATCTTCCCGCAATGAAATATTCCACTTAATAATCATATATTAAAATTCTCAGTCTTACCGCGGATGAGTTACCTTCTTCTATTTAAATTAAATTCCGTAGCCCCGTACGTTTGAATCCACCATTGGCTTCAAGAGCTAAGGAATGGACTCATGTGTAATAATGTATTTAACAAAGATACGAATTTCATGAGTTTTACTAGAAATGTAAGAGAAGAAAAAACTATATGCTTAATCGATCATAATGCCCGCTTATTTATATATTAGCTTCAAATTGCATAAAAAGCTTATATTAAAAAAAAACATCAACATACCAGCTAACAGATAATAAGCACATAACAGTACTGAAAACATTCTTAGCTCTATCAAAGAGGATTGTTGAAACCTTTGACATTTTTAGTAATAAGGAGGCTTGTTAAGGTAGCTCTTATATAAAAGAATTTTTTTCTTCTTTCTTTCATCAAATTTCACAGAGTTACCTTCGTAAGCCTACAAATAAATTGCCAATATATAACTTTTTTTAAAAATAATTACCTAAATAAACGTGAGCGATGTTAAATAAAGAAAATATCGATGTTCATCACGTCAATCTTACCAAGTTTAAAAAAAAAAAATCATCGAAAAATAAATAGAAAAATCGCGGGGTTTTAAAGGCGTAGAATTACTTAGAATTCACCTCGCCTTCCTTGATCTCTCTAGGGGCATTTGATAATGTACCTCGGGTGGAACTTGAACACTGAAAGACAAAGGAGTTCCCATTAATTTAATTCAGGCAATCCTTGCTTATACCGAAAAATATATGGAATAGCCGGGCTCAATGGCAATAAATCGTACAGATTTGAAATGGAAACGGGAGTAAAGCAAGGAGACAGCTTAACCCCATTATTGTTTATAATATACATGGATAGAATAATATGAGAAGCTAAAAGTAAGCAGTCCCAAATTGAGAGTAGGAAATTAGAAAATGTATCCCATTCATATTATTATGAGAATTTATACATATATTGTAACGTTCTAAAAATAACTAGCTATAGAGAGGATTAATTATTAATGAAAAACTATAAAATCTTTTAGATATTTAAGTATATTATTACGTTGTAGCACTAAGTATCTGTATAATCAGGCAAGATCATACGATGCAGGTTAATGGGATGTTAACATAAGAGGTTGTTATGTATTTATTAGTAATAAAAAATAATACGACATATTGCAATATAATTAGTTTTTGTAATGCTAAGGCAGACATAAATTTTTTTATTTTCTGTAGTTGTTTTATTACCTTCAGCTGGACATTTGGGTGTCATTGACCCTTTAGAATACCAAACAGATACTATTTGTAATTGATAACAACAGCCAGATGATTGTTTCGATTGATAATTAAGGCCAAGTGAGCAAATCACTGAGACTGTTAGAGACATCAAGTTCAACGCTAACGATGATAGGATCAACAATGGGGTTGATATAATCGACAACAGAATTCACATTGATTTCGGTGGTATAAATAATCTAGATAAATTGTTTTAATAAAAATATACGGTGTTAACTAACTTCAAGGGTTGGAAATCATGTTAAGAACAAAATAATGAATATTTAAAAAAAAAAAAGAAAAGTATTTCATGTGTGGTAATCCCGTCTGAAGTCTTAGGTAATGATCGGACGAATTTCTCGGCAGATTTGTTTTTAGAAGCTCAGAATAAAAATAAATATATAATTAAACTGTTCCACAAAGATAATAGGTTATTGAAAAAAATATTTGAACATTTCTTTGTGAAACTATTATGTCTAGCTCTAAGAAGGTTAGTGTATTTTTTAAAGTTAAAGGATTAAATCGAAAAAAGTATAATAACAACAAAATTAAAAAAAAAAATACTAGGAAACATTATGGTAGGTATTGGTTTAATATTATAGATACAAATTACAAATACCCAGAGCTCCAAAATAACTGTACACTTTTATTTTGAAAAACTTGTAGTTCTAACTTAAATTTTTTCTTAGGAACTTTTTTGAAACAGTTCGTATAGGAGCTATTATGTTAGAACTTATAAATTCTTACGAGAACTTTTAGGTCAGAACTACTATCGCAAAAGTTCTTTCTAGAACTTTATCGTAAGAGCTTGAAAAACAAAAACCCTTCCAAGAACTTTTTGGCCAGGACTTATAATAAAAGTTCTCGATAAAACTTTTAAGAGACATTATATTAAAATTTATATTATAAAAGTTCTCATTATAAAATTCCCCTTAAAGATGAAAAGTACTCAAAATTTTAAAATTAAAGCAATTTTTCTTTAGAATTCAAAAATGTAATGCTATACAAAATGAATAAAAATTTAATTGTTTTTCAATTTGTTCTTACTTTTAAAATTGTATTTATACATGTATTGTTGATTTGTGTGTTTCTGAAATTCACTGTGATAATCTATTTAATTAGGTTCAAACAAATAAAAATATAATATAATTTTTTAAAACAATTTTTAAGAATACTGTCTCCCGAGGTTCCCTCCCTCTTCATGACCCAGGATATCCCTCTCAAGCTTTGTCCCAAAAGTACATGAAAACTTATATTTGAGAACTTATATTTGAAATTTTCTAGTGAGAACTTTTAAAAAAAAAATTTTTTTGGCACGATCTAAAATTAAGCCAATTTTTATCAAAAAATTCTAATCATATAAGTTCTTAAGGAACTTTTTATCAGAAGGTTCTTTTGTGTTGAAGTTTTATGTTAATACTTAAATTATAAAAGTTCTTGTAAACCAGTTAAACTGAAACTTTTTGAAAAAGTTCAATAACTGTTTCATACCCTGACTAGACCTCAAAAACTCTTTTAGGAAAAATAACTTTTAATAGGACATTATTTTCTTCTCTTGCTTGGATAATTACCTTAAGAATTCTAGACGTTTTTCTACTGCATCAGTAGAAACACACAGATAGTATTGCTTAGCATCAACACATTCTAATTTCTAAAAGTCAGGAAACCGGAGTGCAAGAAGTCAACTTATTATTATCAAGTTAAACCTACTTAGATAGCTTGATAATATCAAGTATATAAATATAAATACATTTATAATATAAATACATTTGGTACACAAGTCTATGAATTTATATATAATATTAAAGACTATTTCGTACTAACTTCACCATCTTAACATTATATCCTGGATATAGCAATTCAATAATCATATAAAAATATATTCATTAAATAAAAATACCTGGCAGTGCATTTACATAGCAGCTGCGCCAAGATAAAATTTATAAAATAATTAAAGAATATACGTTGCTTCAAAAAGATCCATAAACAACCTATGCCAATAATCTTAATTAATACAAAATGTATTATTTATTTATTATTATTACCAAAACAAAAGTCATTTTTTTTTTAATTCAAAAAATACTATTTATAATTTAATTGTAGAGTATAAAAGGAGGACGGTGTGGCAGAAACCATTTATGGTGATGGTGGATATCTTATAAATAGGAGAGTAGCCTAAACCAACAACTATAATTCAGGACTGCCCTTCAGAACTCTTATTTGCAGTACTCCCGACTCTACATCCCATATACCCGTTGTCTTATCTTGTTGAGAGAGTTATATGTGTTTATATGTGTTTGCACGCTTTAGGTGAAAGTACGGCCGGTTACCGGAGCCGCGTAGTAAGCCAATGAGTAGATGGGCGACAGTTTCATGGTACCATTAATGCTTTTCCGTCCACAATGCTTCGCAATTTGACGGATAGATTTTTTTCCCGTTAGTCACAGGAAATATTTGCTGGTTTGAGGTCCATCTTGGGGAGTTTGCTAGAGAGTCTAATTTCTTTCGTAATAAGAGAAGAATTAAAGGCAGCTCTAGCTTTTGGCAACTTGGGTTTAAGACTGAGATTAATATAAATAACATAATAAATTTTGGTTGAAATTGGCCAACCGGAAGTGGTACTTTACTTGAAGGCTATAATAGACTTTCATTAAAAATTACATTAAAATATGATGTAAAACATCTCAAATTTGGTAAATAGGACTTTTATATCAATATGAAAGTATTTACTAAATTTTGGTTAAAATTGGTGAGCCGAAAAGGGTACTTTACTTGAAGGTCATAATAAACTTACATAAAAAATTATATTAAAATTAAATACAGATATCATATGGTTCGGTAATAAAGGTTACAAACGCGATTTATTTTTCCAATCTAATTAACGCTCATGTGGTGTGATCTAGATTAGACTATGACGCCATCTTCAATGGGTCGGACAGGCGTTTTGTTCCACTTAAGTTGCCGGACAAATAGATTATCCTAAATGAGCTTAAATTTTCTATGCGAACACATAAAATTTAATATGTTCACATAAAATTGAGAGTAATTCGCTGGACAATATTTTTATTTAAAAGATTATTTCCAATATAAAATCAGGTTGATATGTATCAGTCACATTAATATTTTTGAAATTTCATTTTTAATCAAAGTTGGACTAGAAATAACTAATAAGGACTAGAAATACTTGGCATCCAAATTAGTAGTACTAATTTTTTTTTTTTGAGACTGCCAATGCGCCGGTTCGAATCCGGCCCCGGCAGATTGAAATTTATTTCGTGGCGGCCCCACGTAATGAATCTCGACCTTTCCGCTCAGGTTAGAATAGGTTGGTAACCTGTAGGATAACCCATCTTGTATGCCTTATTGGATAGGAAAGGACGTTAAACCCCATTAATAAAAAAAAAGTTATAACATTTCAATAATTCAACTTAAATTTAATTTAATAATTTTGCCAGATAGCTCCCGGACTAGAATAGTCTCCTAGATTTTTCAAATATGTATTTGTTTGAATGGAATCTATAATTTCTGATGTACAAAAGCACTTCAGTGATTACATGTGTAGTAGTTTGTGTAGTAGACAAAGAATAAAGGACTAACTCATTCAAAAGAATGACTGATATTGATTCGAAACTATATTCATTGCAGGAATCGAATGATACATCAATAAAAAACGAATGCAAGATATACCACAACGAAACAAAATTGAGATTCAGATCACAATATTCCCTGAATTGGAATATCGATTTCGTTCCAAAGATAGGATAATAAATTGATATTAGCTTAGGAAAGGAGCATGGGGCGGTAAACACTGCTGAAGAATTATGTCAGAAGAGAGTCAAGGTTGTCAGGAGTGACGTAGATCGGCCCTAATGATCGCTCTATGTCAAAGATTGATGAGGAAGATGTGCAGACAGGTGTCTCCGACAACCGTTGGATTTATGGCCCCCAATCTCTAAGGGACAACTTCAATATTTTATCGTTCAGGATAAATTATGTGTTTCATAATACTTTATGTGTGCTATAGAGAACGGTTCATGATTATGTTGAGCATTTCTCGATTCTATGAATATTTCCGAAGGTCGAAGAATTCGTGATAGGTACGATCGCTGAAGAGGTAATTTTGCCTCGGCAAGAATATTGTCAGTTATGGGAAATGTATTAGTCAAACCTACAGAGTTTAGCTGACTTTTTACCCAGGAAGGATTCAGAATAATTACAACAATAAAATTAAATGAAAAATACATAAAAAAAGAAAGAAAATAAAAGATTTTAAAATTTTTTAAAGAAAAAGATGGTCAGGACGGCGTTCAGTATTATCAAAAAAGTAGTAAAAAACTACTTATTGAATGCCGATGTATCGACCCACACTTTAGACCTTCTTCAGGGCTACAGAGAACAAGATATAATAAATTCCAACAATACCACGTTTTGTATAACTTGAACTTATTTTTAAGGTTCCTGGTTCAATTTCTGTAGGATGAATATGGACACAGATGGATCTGAGCATCGCCGAGGTGAGGTCATGCATTTTACTTCAGAAAAATCACCGCCAACAACCAAAGAAGAGGATTGATGTAGCTAAACTAAAGAACCCAGACTGCCAACATTCGCATCAACAAGCTGTTGCGAGGAAACTTGCAGAAGAGTTACTTGATGGCAGCGCCATAGTCGACGAGCAGTGGTGCAGAGATGCAGGCAGCAATGCAATCAAGCAGGCAGCAGAAGAACCCCTTGGGTACGACACTTAAGTTAGAAGAAATCAATGAAAGAAAAACCAAGTACATGAGAGTTGGTGGTGAGATGGTTCTGAGCTCTCCGTTTGAAGTAGGCCTTTTAAGTTCGAGAGAGTTAAAAGCTTCATATATCTTGGGTCTGAAGTGAACAGTAAGAATGACATGACTCAAGAGATAGGATCACTGCTGCCTATAGATGCTTTTTTTGGTCTTGGCCGACACTTAATAAGTAGATACCTCTCAAAGAAGAACAATATAAATATATATATATAAGACTCTCGAACGGCCAGTTTTGTCATATGGCTCAGAGGATTGGACTATGATGAAAAGTGATGAGATGAAGCACGAGGAATCCTAATGAGAATCTACGGCTCAGTAAAGGTGGGTGAGGTCTAGAGAAGGAAAAATAGTGAACTAAGCACTCTATTTGCCAACCTCGAGATCGTCACTTTTATAAACTTGGTAGACTAAGATGGGCAGGGCATGTAGCCAGAATGGACGCTACTAAAATACCGAAAAAGGTTATGACCGAGGAGCTGCACTCCACAAGACGAGTAGGAAGGCCGAGGATCAGATGGCTGGACTGCGTGGTCAATGATGCCAGAACTTTGGAATTCTGAACTGGAAAGCTGCAGCAGAAGACAAAGCCAATAGGCGGTGATTCTTAGAGGAGGTTTAGTCTCGGTGACGGGACGTTGCGCCACATATATAGGTATGTATGATTCCATTTCTTCAGGAATTATACAATTGCTGAAGGCTACACACAGAAAAGACTTCATTTCTATCAGTCGTTACAACATCCTTAATTCTTCTTAGAGATCTTATACATTTTTATGATTTTCACATCTGTACGTTATCATCGGAGGTAGCTCTTACTTCGAGGATTTGGGCTTCTTTTCCACTACATCAATTACACTAACCAACAAAGAAAATGTTTCATTCTCAGAAATAGCTTATATTAATGTATATTTGCCTTCTGAATACAGGAAATGTATTTACATCTGATGGATAGTATCCTATAAAAGAAAACCCTAACAAAAAAATATATATAATTATTTTCAACAGCGGGAAAAAAGTTATTAGTTCTGGTTTCTGAGATTCAGTGCTGGAAGATTGGTCACATTGCGCTAGGATGTTAGTATTCTGTAATTCACGCTAACAGTGTGATTCACAGTTTATAGAGATGACTTCCATTTAGAGCTACTAGGCAAACTCGCTACGTTTGCTTTGCTTTGCGAGTGGTTGAATGGAAAGAAACGAGTAATACCATTTTCTATACTTATTAAAGAACTGCTCGAAAAATACCATGCTCTGGGTTGCACGTGTCTAAAAATACATTTTATCCACTCCCACTTGGATTTTTTCCCGGAAAATTGTGGAGCTGTAAGTGACGGGACATGGAAGAGATATTGCTTCGAAAGAGTAGAGATATCAGTGCTGTTAGAATGAATTAATGATACCAGCTTAATGCTGGACTGTCTACACAAATATCCCGGAGTTGACGGAGGCCAAAAGGAAAGGCTCTCAGGAAATCACCACTTGTTCCAACTGCAGAAACTATTGTGAAGTGAAAATACTCATTTATTCACAAATTCAGATAATATTGATAATTGTACAAGAAATTGCGATGCAAGACTTTTTTCATCCCCCTTTGAACACACGCGAACGAACGTACGTATTGTGTATGCAAATTACGTAGCAGGGAAGAAGCTAACAAAAAAAAATGAAACTGTCATATTCGTTTTTCACGAAGCAAAGTTAGTAAGAATTAGCTGATTAGGGTTAGGAAACATTCAGCAAAAAATTTTGTTGGCCAGTATTATTAATAATTAATTGCTATTAGGATATTATTTAAAATTATGAAGTTCACTCACTATTCTGTCACAGGATAGAATGATATTATTTTTGTATCAGATGAATAGTAGCACATAAAAGAAAGCCCAAACAAAAAAAAAATATATAAAAATCTGTATTATATATATATATATATATATATATATATATATATATATATATATATATATATATATATATATATATATATATATATATATATACTCACACACTCAGATATTTTATAATTTTAAGAGAGAGGGAGAGAAATTGAGGCAGAGGAGCAGAAAGAGAGAGAGACGAGAGTGAGCGAGAGAGAGACAGAGTGGGAAGGAGAATAAAATAAAGTTACGGTAACCGAATTGGCCATAGAATTGAGAGGGAGAATGGTATTTATATGGCCATCACGTAGAGAATTGACTTAGCGGGCCATTCTAGTAATCCAAGCTAAGATAAACTGCTAACCAACCTCACCCCTCTTAACTTGCAATATATATCTTCGTTTTATATCAGTAAATCTTCCTGTAAACCATTGATTAATGATACATATATAATTTTATTACAAGGTCAGGCAATGGCATTAGTATCAGGAAAAAAATAGAATTATCGGATAAAGAATAAATTTTTGTAATTAAGATTAATTATTGTACAGGATACCATAAAGCCAGAGTAAAGGTACCCTCAAGCAAGTTAACTATAAACAATATCAAAGTGTACCAAGACTAATCTCTTGATGAATTTGTAAAACTTGCCACTCAAGGCCTGTAATTAGCCTATTAGGTCCCCTTTCCAAGAAGTACATATTTTATACTTTTAAGAATTTCACATAATTTCAATTATATACGAACTATGTATACGTTTTAAGATAGAATTACGTACCTTCATCTGCAGCGTTAGGACAGACAACTTTTCAGGAGCTTGTGGTGACAGTTTTAAATGCTCATAGCTCCTTTTCCGTGAAAGCTGCCAGAAAGCATGAGTTGGTATCATTTAACAGAGAAAATGTATCATTTGAGGTTGCACAAAGAATTTTTGGATTTGGGCTTAAGGTGGAAGTACAGTAAGGGAGTAAATTTGGCCAATTCTGAGATTTGAGTTGATGACGTCACCGCTCACTGTATACCCAGCGGCGATAAGAGAGAGCATTCATCCGCTGCGTGTGTGTTGTAAAAAATAAGCACTCGAATGAATTCCAAGCCTTTGTGAATGGTAGACACTGCCTCTGTCCGTTTAAAAAAAAAAAAAAAAATTGGATGCAAGATATGATCCATACATTGTATTAAAAAAAAATATTAGTTACAAGTTAATTTTTTTCATAGATGTATCTAAAATAATGAAATTAAAATTACAAAGTTTCGTTAGCATTATATGACACGTATCAGTTAGTGAATAAAAATACAAATACCTTAAGAAAAATGAAAAAAAAAAATATAAATATGTTACGGGTAAAACTGGAACCGGATAAGCGGGGTTTTAAGGTGTAAGTATATTATTTATAATATTATATATTATATAAAGTCAGAGATTCTTATCATAAGGGGGCACACACTGGGGATCCAATCCGCATGCGAGCCGAGCGAGATTAGTTTAGTTCAATTAAAAAGTTGAACTAAAAGACTTTAATATCTCGATACAACTTGAATTAATACTGATTTGAATATCTTGATGCTATTATATTTTTAAGGAGAAGTTGGTCGGGGGTGCGGTTTTGTGGAACATATTTTATTGTAAGCCAACTTTTCGGTTTACGTCGTAGGGCTAATAGAAAAAAAAAACAAGGTAACAAGCATAATTTTTGAAGAATAAAACATAAAAATATATAAATAATATAGGTCGACAAATATAGATAATAAAACAACGGCATGAAAAATAGAAACGAAATAGTACGACAATATGAAATTCACACCTCTGTCCCTAACAACTAATAGTAAAGTAATGACTAATAGCATTGCACTAACTAATAATTAATACTTTATTTATTAATACTTTAAAACCTATTTACAAATTATTAATTTATTAAATCAACAATAACTTGTTATGATCCGTTTCCATACTCCACCATCCACCCTTATCTCCATTATAAATTCTAAAATCTGGTTAACTTTTTATTCCTGTTATTATATATTTATTTTCTATTCATTTTAAATATGTTTTTTTTTATTTTAATTTTTGAACAATCCTTATTTAAGCTAAATAGAGCAACTTCTCCACCTTTTTGCCTCATCGTGTGAAAGATAAATGTTATAAGCTACTTTGCAACATGAAACTAAAAGCTCGTGGGTTTCCTGAGGATCAGCAGAAAGGACGAGCGGATCGCTAGTGTGTAAGCACCTATAACATTAAATCACAAAATGCGTGGGTCTAGAAGGAAAAATGGTAAAGATTGAATTTACTCACATCATGGTCTCTCAACACTCAAATCATTTTTTTGCTATGGATTCTTCCCATAAAAATATAAAAAGCGCCAATATGATTCTGGTTTTGATCTGATAGTTTTAACATAAAGAAGATATACGAACCATAAATACTCGATTTATATCGTTCTCTTATTGAAGACGAGATCTTCAAATTTTCCTTAATAAAGTGAAAGAAATGGGACCAAAGGAAGACAAATAGGCCGTAAGGGATGGATTACCCCCTACCATTAGCCTTTAACTGATTACCGCTTGATTAATCCCTCTCTTCTCCCCAATTTCTTCCCGTCTGTGCCTCTCACCACCACTTTTGTTCCCATACTTCTAATCACCTTCTCGCGGATAATAACTAACTGAAAGGATCTACAGCTATAAGTCTTTAGTTGTGTATAATACGTTTAGACAAACATTTATAAAAAAAAAAATGCTGTTATATTTCTTTAGTTTTAATGCATTTTTAAAAGCCTCTATTAATAACTAAGCCTATAATCTATTACGATTAAAAACAATGTACTGAAAAAATACATAAACTGTAAAATTCTGGAAGGGTTGCAGAGGTGCGTAAAATATAAACTTTATATACATATATATATATATATATATATATATATATATATATATATATATATATATATATATATATATATATATATATATATATGTATATATGTGCTGAATGTGTGTATATACATCTGTACCAATAAGAATTGAAATAAATCCATCGTTGAATATGCCATTAATCAATATGATGCCCCACCATTCCGGTATAGGAAAAATGAGACCTCAATTCGCGAATAACTCCTGAAAATCCTATCATTCTTTTGGGGCTCTTGAAGACTTTTGTTCAGAATGACCAATACTAGCCCTCTGCAAAGTTTCAGAGCATTTGATTGAAACTACTTTTCCTATAAAATACTGTGGGGTCCTTTCAGGGGATAATACAATTATAAAACGAAGCGCTTGGACGGCTGCAATACACTTCAAGAATGCCACAGTTGCATATTAGTCACTAACCTTTTGAATGAAGAATATATAACAAGCAATATAGCTAATAATATAATAGATGATTAATTTAATACACACACATATATATATATATATATATATATATATATATATGTATATATATATATATATATATATATATATATATATATATATATATATATATATATATATATATATATATATATATATATATATATATAAGTTGCCGAAATTTAATAAATAAAAAGCTTCAGTAAAATGAGAAAATAAAACGTCAAAGATTAACAAATAATTCGTTAAACCAGCAAGTACAACAGAATATATCCGAAGATTTAGAAAATTTATTAAAATAAAGAAAACTAATTAAAAAAATAATCAAAATAAATAATGAATAGAGTTCAGACAGTTAGGTAAGTCTTAAATAAGCGCCATCTAGAAACCACTCATGGCTGAATCATATATCATAGCTTTCAAAGGTAATAAAACGGAGAGAGTCAAAAGGTAGCGCGCATGCACAGAATGAAGAATATTGCGAGTAGAGGCTTCCTTCTACACCCACCCGAAGGGATCTCAAATATCATTCAAAATCTCGGGCCCCACTCTCAAGAGTAAGGCACTCCAATCAAAGAACTACTGGATCCCTTGCTTCAAGCGATCAGGAAATAAAATATCAGAAAGAAAATAAAAAGTTACCTCTTAGAACTTCTTCCATTTTAGAAGGTTCGTATCACTTCTCTATATGAAATACGGTCGAATACGTCCCTTTTCCGGCTCTCAGGAGCGATGAATTTTGATGAATGAGGTATGCAAAAAAAGGGAATATCATCAAGACGGGGAAACAGGAAGAATACCAAGCGTGTATGAAGTCTGACATCGTCCAGATTTTAAAATTAGGCAGATTGTGATGGGCGGAACGTCTGGCACGGATGGAAGAAAATGAAATACCGAAGAGGATGCTTACAGAGCCGCTCCATGGGACAAGAAAAAGAGACAGACCTAAGCTGACGTGGATTGATGGAGTGGTGATTGACTCGAGGGGCATCCTTGGTGTCAGGAATTGCATGACGGCTGCACAGGATCGTGATGATTGGCGGAGGCGGTTAGTAGGAATCCAAGACTCATCATCGGGTTGTTGCGCCGCAATAATGATAATAATATGAATACTGCACAATAGAAAATATGAATCAGCACATAGCTGAGTTATTTCATGTAAAGGCTTTATTATTTCATTTTAACAAATAAACTGAAATTCTTCCGTAATATAGTCGTATCTAAAATTTAAGATGAGATTGTTATGCAAACCTAAGAATCGTAAAACCTTTTAATTTTTAGCCTTGAATTTGACGTTACGTAAAAAGAAGTAATGATGACGTAATTTAAGTAATAATCAAAGAATATCTTGATTATAATAATTTTCAAATTGCATTCAATGGCTTAATAATTTATGGAAAGTAATTGTAATTATAATATGGGCCGTAATGCCCTTTTTGTTACATTTAGGATCCTGTTTTACTTGGAGTAAACTAGAACTGCCTTAGATTTATTCTTGAGCTAACTCTATTCCGAGACTAATTTATGCTGAAGATGATAGGCTAGGGTACGCTTAGTCTACAATTACACCTAAAATGGATGTTTTTTCTGTTAGTCCTTTAATTTATTGTTTATTTGTATTTGTTCATAAAGCTAAATCAGATCATTTTAATCAGCATGCTTATCAGCTCTAAAGATCTATCATGGAATACTTTTTTAGCAACTTTTCTGCAAGCAACTCTGTCTGTATTTCTGTTTATTCAGTCAATTCATCCGATTTGTCATTTTTCGTCACTTTGGCATTCATATTTTGCGTAAATACGTCCTGACAGCCTCTAACTGAATGACTAATGAATGATTAACATGTTGCGTCATATTGGTCTTCTAATCGTGAGATACTGACATTAGTTTTCCACAGGTTGTTTTTTGGTATAATAACGAGTGATTTTAGGCCTTAGTGGGTGTTTTTCTTCCATTAAGCAGCCGTGCCTAAGTTTCGAGTGCCCTATTCTCAACCCTGTTATCATAACTTCTTTTCATGTTCTTGATACGATGTTCCATGATATTGCGATGTTTCTTATTCCTTTTTGGTTCGTTAGCTTTTTCTATCAAGAACCAATTTCTATTCTATATAGTTGGAGTACATAAGGACTTTAAGCCAAATTAACAACAAATAGTGGTAAGAGGTCTGTACACCATTTCTAACGCCTAGAGGAACTAGAACTATACGGAGTAATATTCAGCGGCATTTTAATTAAAATAATGTAACATATAATTGGATTGATAAATTTTTAATGTATTTAATTATTATTATTTATAGTATCTTTACGTATAATCCATCTTAAAACATTATTATAAATTAATTACTCTTTCAGCACTGCAGTCTTGTGTTTTCAGATCATTTTTTGTGTTCTCAAAGTTACGGTATATTTTCTTATAAACTAAGTGTCTAAGTAATAATAGGCAATGTTGCTAAAATGAAAATTTCTGTTACAAATTATAATGTTTTTTATTCCAAAAGATTTGGTTGAAAAATAATTTAACATGCCACACTCGAGAGCAATAGGTATTAGGGCTATAAGCATCCATTCATAGCACATAAAAAGTAAAAAAAAATATTTTCTATCAAAGATGTGAATTCCTGTAATGCTGTAAAAATCATCAATACAATAAGAGCATGCCAGGCTTTACCCCTCAGGATAGCGAATTTCTTTTCTAGTATTAGTCTAAGTATAGAGAATAAGGAGTACGTCTCTCATTCGAGTCTGTTTTAGTCTCCTTTGGATATTCTCATAGTGGTTCTGTCCACGTTTTCTGCGAATGCGTTGCTTTGTGTTCATGTATTTTTATGTTATAAAATCAATTGCAGTGAACTTTTATATTTTCAAAGACAGGTGGGAAGTCAGTGTGTAGAATTTTGTTAGCAATATAACAAGGTTCTTATGAAATAAATCTGAGTGTTTTTGATGGTAATGCTCGTTTTATCGGTGTTTTTTTTTTGTGTTTTTTTTTGCAGTCCTGAACATTCTTCGATTTGACGTTTTTCTTTTCAATTAAATTCATTAAGAATATTCTTCTATTACATATTAGTCCAACTTTTTCAATCTGTGGTTTTGATACAACATAGAGATATATTGGGAGGGCATGTTTTATGTCTCAATGGAAAAATGACTTGTTGGCCAGTTTTTATTTATCTAATACAACTAGCACCAATGTGCAGTTTTCGTGAATGATGTTTAGGTATCGTAAGCGTGTGTACACACGGTCCGGCATTGAAACGGGATGATTTCAAAATTAAATTATTTATTAAAAAATTATTATTTCCTGTATAAATATAATATAAAAGATCAGCCATTTGGGGTACAATATAAAAAAATGTTTGAATGCTTAGATACTTCTGGATGGACCAGTCTGAAGCACTTTTGTTTTCAATTAACCCCATAACAAAGAAAGAAAAAAAAAAGCCCAAGCCGTTAAAACGGTAGAGTGAGGGGGCCAAGGAATATCCCCGTTGTGACGAGGCCCAGGAACAAAGCATTCATCCATCATCTCCGTCGACCTACCACGTTTCATTGTCGGACACACGTAAGCAACATGGCAAATGCACTGTTTAGAAAATAGTTTTTTTTTTATTGCACGTCAAATGGCTATTCGTGTAATTTAGATTTATAAATGAATATCTGGTGTGTTCACTCACTTTACTTTCCTTACCGCTTTGGGTTAAAATCAAATACAAAAAATGTTTGCTTTATCTTCCCTTATTAGCCTGCATATTTTTTTTTTTTAATGTTTAGTTGTGTAAAGAATCAAATTATCTTTAAAATACACATCTGAAATATTCTAGGAAATGTAAAGTTTTAGAGTAATCGAAAAACTAAACTAAGATGAACCGGTGTCCATTGGAACGTGTGCAGAATAATTTATAACAAGTGTACAAAGTTCAAAACGCTATATTTCTGTTATTACTGAACCGATTTGAATGATTTTTTTTCCGATTTAAAGGGTATTTAATTGCCATTCAAATTCTTATGTATATGATTCATTAAAAAATGTATACGCTTTTAGATATGCGCGAATAAAGTTTTATTATCATTATAACTTTTTTCTATTTTTTTTTTTTTTTTTCGAAGGATTATAATTTCAAAAATACAAGTGCTTCAGGGAGAAGATTCCAGGAAAGTTTCATGAAAATCGTTAGAGCCTTTTGGCGCTACAGTCTATAGAAAAACACATTTTAGTGACCGATTTGGTAACACACGTCGAGGGGCGAACCCTAAACAAAACAATGATTATGATCAACAAAATCGGTCCACCCGCTTAAGAGATAATCGCAGCACAGACCCATGACCAAAAATGCGATTTTTTGGACTCTGTGGGTCCTGAAACGTGTAGATCCCTTGAAAACTACACATCGTAGATTTCACCCGATTACACTACATTCCTTACCAATGCCGATATGGAAAGTAAAAATAATTCTTCAATAAAACATTAATTTTTAAATCACCCTGTTTCAGTGCCGGACATCATGTTTCAAATTTACAAACTTGACCCATGAACAAAATGAGAGGGATGCTGTAAAAGAAACAGGAACATCTTATGATTAGCCCTATTTTTATTAAAGAAAATTATAACGAAGTTACAAAACTTTTATAGACTAGGTCATTTCATACGTACCTTTATTTTTAATATTTTACTAACGATAGATGCAAAAATTATCTTAGGTAGTACACATTAATGCATGGATTATCTGTAAATCGTAAACTAGGAACTTCAGAAAGGCCTGTAGCGAGGCAGATGTGATAATACGACGATGCGGTGGTCGAGCTTCGATTCTCGCATTTAGGCGAAATGTCTGGCCCACTCGATAACAGCAAATAGTCACCTGAATTTATGAAGTGAATATTGGAGTAAGGTAGCAAAGGCGCTAAAATTCATAACTCTGCTATCACACTCTAAAGGGTAAATAGGGGTACATATTAATGAAGTAACGATAATGACATACAAAATAAAAATGTTTGATTCATTAAAAAAGAAAATAAGTAATTAAACATACAAATTAATTTATACCAAAGTTGGTAGAACGTTTAGGTGAACGACACTTGCTGAAAATCTGAAGAAAAAAACATGGTAGGCTTCGGCAGGGTCCTAAATTGAGCCAGTGAATAAATAAGGTTATAGGAGCACAAAACTGAATAAACAGTTCCAAGAATGTCATAAGACTTCCAGCTAAATATGAACCTAATCTTATCGAAAATACCAATCTATTTTTATAAACCATAATTATTTTCAACTTGATAGAAAATTCTTCAGATAGGTCTTACCGATGGGCACCCCTCTCTCACCCCTTCTAGCAGATTTATTTATGGACAAATTAGAATGAAAAATTCTTGACCCAAACAATTCTCAATTAGCTCAACATAACATATACTGATATCGGTATGTAGGCGACATATACCTATAGTCTGGTAAGACAAGACGAATAAATAATTTCTTAAAGGAAATAAACGAAATTCACCCCTCGATTAAATTCACTATAGAACTGGGAAAAAACAAAACCATGAACTTTTTAGGCTTAGAAATCTCAGTAAAAAAAAAAAATCAATGTAAGTTATTGCAAACAAATCTTTTTGGAAGTTTTAATTTTTTAAATAATTAAATAAATAATTTAGTGCCTCCTTTTTTAATGGAGCGAGCAGTGTGCCGATCAGGTATTTAAACACGGGCAACACTGTTCAATAGTACGGTTCAGCTGCTGGGGTATGCCGACGACTTCAACATTGCAGCCAGATCTGAGCGTGCCCTCACAGAAGCGTTCCGCGCCCTGGAGGAAGAAGCTAAAAAACTGGGCTGTATGATGAAGTTGATGTGGTGAAGTTCATCAAGCTCGGAATGCTTCGATGGGCAGGCCACGTGGTGAGGTTGGGAGATAGCGAGATACCCAAGAAGATACTGTACAGATGAGCTCAATGTATTATTATTTTTTTTTAGAAAGCTAGATAATGATTACGATTGGTAAATAGGTAAAATATATATTGAAAAATATATGCCAGGAAACTCCACATTAAAAGCAGATATAAAATAATGAAAAAAAATACAGTTTTAATTGATAATAATTATTTTCTGGAAAGAAAAATAGTAGAACATTAAAAAAAAAAAAAATTAAGATAGATTTATGAGAATGTGGTTATATAATAATTAGGAGACATTGGTAGCTTAGAAAAATAATATTTAACTTCAGATTTCAAAGATAAAAGTAGAACATACACCAAAATTAATTATTATGCTCCACACTACACCAATGTTCGTGGAATTCGCCGTTTTAATTGCGCACAAATTAAATATTTAACGTAATATCCCGGGTTCTTTGCGCAAGGAAATTCAAGAGGAAATTTTCCACTAAAGCTTAGTGAATAATTTATTATGAAGAGAATCTTTTGTATCATGAAAATTATACATGAAAAATATCAAGCATTTTTCCAATGGATTAGGCGAATTTGAAACTAGAGATAATTATAATTTCTTCTTTTTACTTTGCCTTACCTATATACGAAGAATATAGTAAGGGAAAGTATTGCGATCGTGAAAATTTTCGAATTCGAGTTTTCAACGGAAATACATTTTAATACATACGTTTTAAGGTCTCCTGAGTCCAAATGACGAAGTCTCGCAAAATGGTCTGTGTGTATGTGATCACTCTAGCTCAAAAACGGAAAGCTGTACGATACTGAAATTACATATTTAAGGTTAGCACATGCATGTGACGTTACAGTAACATTTTCGTCAAAATCGACTAACCGGAAGTGCAACTTTATATAATCGATTTTTTACTTTTTTACAATTTTCTCGAAAACGGCTCTAACGATTTTGATGAAACTTGCCAAAATTATTCTTCATAAAGGTCTTTAACTTTTCATTTATGTAGTAAATCACCGAGGAATTGCAGGGAAAAGAGTTATGATGAAAAGAATATTTTATTTGCGCATAGCTTAAAAAGTATGCATTTTACGGTAATTTATCTATGCACTTGTATGAAAGATAATTAAATTATCTAAAAAACAATAAAAGAATCATCAAAATCGGACCAATAATAGCAAAGATACAGCGCATCGGACTAACCGGAAATGATAATTATATCATGGATATTACAATTGTTTACAATTTTCTCGAAAACGGCTCTAACGATTTTGATGAAACTTGCCTAAATTATTCTTCATAAAGGTCTTTAACTTTTCATTTATGTAGTAAATCACCGAGGAATTGCAGGGAAAAGTTATGATGAAAAGAATAATTTATTTGCGCATAGCTTAAAAAGTATTCATTTTACAGTAAAATATGTATAGAATATGTGTGTATGGAAGGTAATTAAATTATCTAACAATAAATAAAAGAATCATCAAAATCGGACCAGTATTAGCAATGATACAACGGATCGGACTAACCGGAATTAGCTATTATATCATGGATTTTAGACTTTTTTAAATTTTTCTCAAAAACGGCTCTAACGATTTTGATGAAACTTGCCTAAATTATTCTTCATAAAGGCCTTTTACTTTTCATTTATGTAGTAAATCACCGAGAAAATGCAGGAAAAAAAGTTATGAAGAAAAGAATATTTTATTTTCGCATGGCTTAAAAAGTATGCAATTTATAGTTAATTATGTACAGAATTATATGAAAGGTTATTAAAGTATCTAAAAAAAAAAAATCATCAAAATCGGACAAGTACTAGCAAAGATACAGTGTATTTTATGAGGAGCATAAAATAGATGGATAACCGAGCGCATCCGAAAGGAGATAGATGCGACCGAACCTCCTCCCAGCAATCCGCCAATCTGTTGTAAACAATACGCTCTGTAACAAAGTAATTTAAGAATACAAAAACGGAAATTAACTTAATAATTTCTACTTTCACATTATTTAATGGAAAGAAAATGTTTCCATAGAAACTAAACCAGCAACTTTTGAAATCTATTTGCAACTTGACAAAGTTAAAATATATCGGTAGTGTACAGAATTGTTGTACTAAAAAACTATTTTATTTTACTTAAGTGGGAGAAGAATTGAATGCTGCTGAGTTTATTTCAAGTATTGTTTATGTGAACCCTTTAGAATTATATTAAAAAGATAATTATTATAGGGGGGTAAGGGAAAGTTGTGTGATGCGCGCACCGCACCAGATTTTTTTATTTCATTTTATCATTTGATTGTTTTGTACCAACAAATATATACCAAATACAACATCGTACAATTACCAAATTGTAATAAATTAAAATTACTATTCTAATATTAAATTGCGATGCGACTGTAAATCGTATTAAACCAGGTTGCGTGTTCTAACATAATTTTTCGATATTGGCTAATGCTATCCGTTTGAAAATAAGTAGGGGGGGAGGGGTTACGAATCATGGGAACTTCTCTCGAGCATATGTTTATGCTATATATATATATATATATATATATATATATATATATGTTTTTTGCACAGATATGTAGTAGATAGATAGATAAACGTGTTTTATTAAAATAATTCTCTTATTCATCTGCATTATTTACAAAACAACCAATATTGGCATAAATATACCTCGGCCAAGAAGTTGGTAACATATAACTATATAACATAAATTATATAGTAAAATCAGAACTTAGTTTCCAACAAGGAATGAACTGGGTTAGGCAACACTAAATATAAGCAAAAATCAAACTATGGCTTATCTGGCCCTGCTCATACTAATTCTATTTAGTTGCAATTGAACTCATTGTCAGTAATTAAAAATTTCCTATAATTTAAAGCGCATTGCTTATACATAAAAAACTTATGCCAACACCTTCCGTTTAAAATCTCTATCACTTCCTCCTCTGTCAATACACTTACTCCAAAGTATTGTTTTCTATATGAACTTAAAACAGAAAACCTTCCTAATAAATAAAGCATGTTTTCATCATCCTTACTATTACCCATAGCATATCCTGCGATACGTGTTATTTGTCCACTTCATAAGAAAGGCGACTACATGGAGTTTGACAATTATCGAGGTATCGTTCTTCTATCAAGTGCCTACAAGACGTTATCAAACATTCTTTTTGAGGGACTCGCCCCCCATACTGAAAGGGAGATAGGTGCATACCAGGCCGGGTTCAGGAGGGGTGGATCAACCACAGACCAGATTTTCTCCTTAAGAATGATTCTCGTGAAGGCAAAGGAATCCAAAATGGTTACTTATCTTTTCCTGGACGTCAAATCTTCATACGACAGCGTAACTCGACCGGAGCTCTATCAGGCGTTAGAAGAAATTAACATACTTAAGAAGTCGATCCGTCTGGTGCAGATGACTATGCTGGGCTCGAACAGTGTAGTTCGCATTGGAGCTGACCTCTCCGAACCTATAATGACTAACTCTGGTTTAAGATTGGGAGAGGCCCTGGCGTGCCTCCTTTTTTAATGGAGCGAGCAGTGTGCCGATCAGGTATTTAAACACGGGCCACACTGTTCAATAGTACGGTTCAGCTGCTGGGGTATGCCGACGACTTCAACATTGCAGCCAGATCTGAGCGTGCCCTCAGAGAAGCGTTCCGCGCCCTGGAGGAAGAAGCTAAAAAACTGTATGATGATGTTGATGTGGTGAAGTTCCTCAAGCTCGGGATGCTTCGATGGGCAGGCCACGTGGTGAGGTTGGGAGATAGCGAGATACCCAAGAAGATACTGTACAGATGAGCTCAATGGCAAGCGAAGAGTGTGTCGTCCAGTAAGATGGGCAAACTCCGTTGCGGAGGTCGAGCGGGTACTTCTTGGTGCCCGAAACTTTTATAATTGCTGCAACAGACCGAGCCGACTGGCGTAGGTCCTAGACTCGGTGACGGGTTGTTACGCCACCCATGATGATGATACGTATATACAATATCATTCATCCATGGTTTACAATTTAAATAAAAAACTCTCCTGTAGTCTTAAACACTGTCTGAATCAGTTCCATAGGATTTTCATCATTTATATAGCTAACATGGAAGTAAAGTTTTTTATATAGCAAATGAAACTCCCATCTTTCCACAGACACAAAACCAGTATCCAACCAATCCAGACTATCGGTTAAAATTTTTGGTAATTGGCAATTATCATATATTAAAATGTTAATGATGTAATTTACATGAAACTGTAAGGTAAAAAAGAAAAATAGGTCTCTATCCGTTTCCAAATATAACAAATGGTTAAAAGTGTTCCTTGGTATTCGGAAAAGCTTCTTTATAAACAACCTATAGTTAGGACGGAGAGATATATACGAATCATGCCAATTTCTTTCGAGCATATCTTTATACCTAGATACATGGTTTTTGCACAGATATGTAGTACGGAAATGTGATATTAGTATAGTTTACATTAATAGCTATTTCATTAACGCGAAAACAGTTTGAAATGGTTTTACTGATATTTAAAATTTGTAGACTACTAGAATGGCTTCTACCTTTAGTAGGTAGATCGCAGTAAAACCCACTTCAAGAAGTTCGTTTACATAGGCGTTAAGTGTGTTTACCTGAAGGGGGTTCAAGGACCATTTACCGGCTAACAAGTGGAGGGTGAGGGCAATGGTGACATCTACCATAAAAATATACTAAAGATTTTCCAACAAAAAAAACAAAACAATAAAATTTATATACATTTATTTTAAATTTAAGAAATATAACTGCTCCAACACTCATTGAATAAATAAATACAATTAAAAAAATTAAATAACGATTTAAATGAAACAATAAACATCTCCATTCTATTAATCAATTCCCATTTATTGAAATTAATAAAATTAATTAATAGAGTGTAGGTCACGGTATTCGAAAAAATTCACTATTACAATAATTTCTACACTCACCTGTAAAAACACAAAAATAAAAACTGCTATGTTAATAATTAGAAATCAAGGTTAAAAATATACTATACAGTGGGTCATATGAATATACCATATACCATCAATATACCATATGAAGCGTTCCAAGAGTGGTTGCTTGACCATTTTTAATTTTTTAAATATTTTGTAAGTTTATTCCTCCATGTGTCTAGAGATAAAAACAGTTGGAGGATTTTGTTTGCATTGATCGTTCATAAATGAATGCCATTTGCGGTTCTGTCGATAGTTCAAAAAATATATGACTTAGGTGGATCAAATGAACACCATTTTAAAGGAAATGCTTTAAGCTAAAAATGGTGCATTTAATATATTCCTATTCCTAATATGATAAAATTGACTTGAAGTTTATCACTCAAATTAAAACACATTTCCGTTTTCAAACCATTTTTTTTTTTTTTTTTATATGAAGTAGTAGTATAAACAACTTTCCTCTTTGTATGGTGGATAGGTCCTTACTTAATAGTAGGTCAACCAGAATTAATATTAATCCTACTAAATGTATTCTTGGTTTTTTTATGATTTCTTAAAATTTGAAATTTTAAGTGGGACTGGAGCTAAAAATCTGGAATTCACAAATGTTGCAGTTTTTAGAGAATGTTTATGTTAAATAAAAACCTTACTTGTTTATTTACTTGAATAAATCGTGGTAAGAAAAGCTAGTGAAAGTAAGTTTTAACAGGACTACGGAATATTTTTCACTTATAAAAAAAGTGAAAAAATAATATTATAAATTAATATTTTAATTTTGTCTTATGTATGCACTTAATCAGATTAAAGATGGCATAATTAATTACGTAAAATAGGATAATATTATCTTTATCTTAATTGTTATAGCAATCCAATCTTTTTCTGTTAGGTTATATTTACATGACTTGCCTATATTATTTTTGATTAGCCTCTAGCAATATTTCAATCATGAGTTTTTTTATTTTGAATTACAATTTATAAGCAGTTTTAAAAAATATTCACAATGACATTACATTTGCTTACCGGGTTTTAACCCATTTTCGAACAGTCGCCAAGATTTAACCAAGCAAATAAACAAGTAAGGCTTAATTGTCTAAAGTTTATCTTCTAAAATACTATAAATTTTGTGAATTTTAGATTTTTAACTCCAGTCCTCCATCGGAAATATTAAAACTTAAGTTTTGAAAATATTGAAAAATTACAAATTTTAAAAAATCATAACAACCAAGGATACATTTAGTAAGAATGCACATTTATTCAGGTTGACCTACTATTAGGGACCTACACACCACACAAAAAAAGGTAAGTTGTTGAAAACAGAACTTTTTTAATTTGAGCTTAAACTTCAACTCAATTTTTATCTTGTTAAGGGTAGGAATAAATACAATGTACTAAAAATACTTTTTAAGCTTAAAGCATTATCTTTAAAATAGTATTTGCTTGGTCCTTTAAAGTCATATAGTTTTTGAGCCATCGATAAAACCGCAAATGCTCGCATTGACTAAAATTGGCCGGTAGATCCGAAGAAAAATGGCTGGTATTTAAAAACGGCCAAACCAAAAAAAAATCCCGACTGTTTTTAGCTCCAGAATCGCGGTGGTACCATACAAAATATTAACAAAATTAAGAATTGTGAAGCAATCAACAATTTATTTTCCCACTTGGTTAGGGATTGACCCGAGTGCACAAAAAGATAATTAAGAAGGAAAAATGAACTGAGAAACAACAAACACACATCACATAGCAAAATCAAGTTAAACAATTATGAGACTTCAACTAACTACACAACAAAATTAATTAGCGTAATCAAATTTTAAATAAATTGGTCCTTTGATATAAACCAAGCCTTCAAAGCTGGAACGTCAAGAACTTTATACATAAATAACTACCATTTCATGAACATACAACAGAGTAACGTATATTCATTCATGAGAAAATAGCATTTCAAAGATAATTGTTAATATATTTTATGACAAGTATTAATAATTTAGTTATTTTCAACAGAGATAGATAAACTGTTTTTATAGAAACTGTTTTCTTCTACATTTAAGGCAATAAGAAATAGCGATATAAGTAATAATTATTTAGAGAGCAAATTAAATAAATTGAACCATAGCAAAATAAATAAATAAGCAAAATAAATAAAATAAAATAAAAACTTAAACCTAAAATCTTGATGAATATTATTTTATTTATCTATTGTGAAATAATGAACTGATTATTTCTCCTGAACAGATATGCTTCTCTAAATTTCGTCTCGTCAATCAACATACACATCAATATTTAAAGACTAGAAATAGCTAGTTGATTCTAATTCATTTAGCCTTATAATTAGACGGACGCTAAATATACCCGCTAAAATAATTGTCTAAAAAGTGACTACATATAACATATACATACATGTAATAATCAGAATTATTTATGTTTATTATTTTTTCTCACATAGTTTCCCTGGTAGACCGAGAGCCCGTGCTAAATATGGTCATTATCTGAAAAAAAATTTGACAGAAATTTATTGATAGAAATAGTATTGACATTAAAAAAATAAGGGCCTGCCAGACGGTTCATGCTACATAACAAAAATCGAAATTTTAGGACTGTTTTTGGTTTTCACCTATAATCCCTAAATTATGCATCTATCGAAAACGTTAAGGTATATAAAATTAAAGGACATTAAATTCTACATATAATGAGTACAACAAAATATTAATTTGGTTAAGTGATGTGACCGAAAACTGCGGTCAAAAAATGACGATAATGCCGAAAAGCTTGGAAATGAGTACTCTAAGAGAAAAAAAATTATAGAATAAAAGTTGCAGAGCATTCACATTCAGCGTCCATTGAGTGAAAACTATTTTAAATTCGATGAAGTACATCTCTCGAATTTTGCAATCACCCGATCTCCGGCAGTTGGTACATTACCCAAGTAATGACTCGCAAAAAGTAGAGCAATGTTGGTATAAAGGATTCGCGCCAGGAAAGAAGCTGCTTGGTTTCTGCGAAGAATACCACTTTATTAAATTAAATACCTCCAACAATCGGAGAGTCTACGGCAGAAAGGGAGAAAGTCTTGTGAAATGAGTTTCGAGAAAATCTAATTTCAAACTTTGGAGCATAGTAATATAAGTAATTTTTATTTCTTAGCATGTATTTAATAATACGTTTTTCTGTTTATTTTTACCATCTAACAGATTGCAAATTGCAAATCGAGGCAAACAGATTGCTGGCATATAATCCCATTTCGGAACAATGTGACTTCCCCTATTTCCTGTGGAATCTAAAGTTTCTTAGTCGTAGATAATTTGATTAAACATATGTTCAAGTAGCATGTGCTATTTTTCGGTAAGTTAGAACATTTATTAAGGCTTGCTGTGCCCATGTACAGTAAATTATTAAACCGTTTTGCAGTGTGCTTTAAATTTTTTTTTGTTTGTTGACGATATAATTATATATTGAAGAATGATGGCGATGCATTATATAATGTTGGAAAAGGAGCTGCTTTGAGACGTTTTCGATTTGTCAAATAATATGTTCCTGCGATTCAAATGTGTCCCTTTAATCACACTGTTTGACCATGTTTCCGTACGTTGGTTTTTAATCCAGTTCTTTCGTTCAGAAAATTATGCAACTATAGGGTTTTTAAACGCCGATGATACGTAGGTGTTTCAATGAGAAGTGATCCCAAATTCTTCAACCACATCGTAAAATAACATTTAGCTTTTAGCTGTTAAGCAAATCTGCTACAAAGAACTTTATCTGGACAAGAGTTACACTAGAAGAATCTACATATAAGAAACTGATCTTCCTTTTCAGTAACTTACTAAATAAAGCCTCCAAAGTTCCAACTGTAAAAAGATAATTTACAAGACCTATATGGACATAGGGAGTTGGGATTTGGGACTCAAATAAAAAAAAATCAACAAATTCTTTCCGAAACCAATATTATAATCTAAAATGCTTCGAAAAAATCCTTAAAGTTCCTTATTATTCCACAGATTTACAAAATAAATACTCATATTTACTATAAACTTATTATCCTTATCCTTATCACGAACTCCATATATACTAAGAACTAACCTTATTTTCTAAGATTCTTGATAAGACTGAAAAAAAAAAATCTCGAAACCTTTTAATGCACTACTGTCATATCAATGAGAAAATTTTTGTCACAAGCCAATATAACCACACATTAAATACTCTTATTCTACATTTGTACGGTCGCTTGGTTCTAAGATGGAGGTATAACCAGTGTGCTGTACATCCTTTTTAAATCGGAGTATTATTCTCTAACGTCAATCTTAGTGTCATAGTCGGAACCAATAAACAAAAAAAAAAAAAAAAACGAATCATAAAATGACTACGCAATCAATTATACTAAAACTAAAAAATATCTACTGAAATCTAGGATGCTTTCTATTATTCCACAAAGAACTTGAGAAGATATAAAATACAGACCGCACGGGTCGAGAATATTAGATAAGGTTTTTGGAGCGGGTGAAGACAGGAGGGCTGGATAATCTATGAAGATTAATGAAGAGGTTAAATCCCTTCAGCGGCCTCCAGATGTGATGAATATTAATCCAATTTTTCACGGCTGTCATTATCAATGTGTATTCCACTTGGTCGAACAAGGATCATTTTTCACTGACATTTCCGGGGCAATGACGTTCTTACGAAGTCGCAGGGTATAATAGGAACTCAGCCTTAACAATGTATTTGTACTTTTCTGTAATAAAAAAATAGAATTTTTATAGAATTGAAGTATAATTTTCAAGTTTTATGAAAATCGTTAGAGCCGTTTTCGAGTGTAAAATTGATGATATAAAGTGGAACTTCCGGTCAGTCGAGTTTGACGAAAAAGTTGCTGTAACATCCCATGAATATATATATCTTAAATACGTAGTTTCAGTTTCGTACGACTTTTCGTTTTTGAGCTAGGCTGTTTCAAATACACACAGACCATTTTGCGAGACTTGGTTATTTGGACTTGAGTTAAAAACTTGAATTCGAAAATTTTCACGATCGCAGTACTTCCACTTACTATGTATTTCAAAGATAGGTAAGGGAAAGTAAAAATCGGCTGTATAATAAAATCATATAGTATCTCTTTCATAAGAATGATCGGGCTAAGAAGTTTATAAGGACCAACAGTTGAAGTGTTGAAGGATAAAGATCTATCATAAAAAAACTTTATGCCGTTTTCAAACTTTACACAAAGAAGACAGTGAAAGTAATTTATGATTGGTTGTCATGAACCCGTCGAAGTTGTATTTAATTAACTATTAATAATATTTACTAATTTAGTTATTGGTTGGATACTTACGGTCCTAATACCTGTTGCCCTTGAGTGTGGAAGCTTGTATTATTTTTCAATAAAAAATAATTTAGTTAAATTATAATATTTTAATATATAACTTTTGTCTAAATTTTTATCTTCATTATAGATTAACAAAGATAAAATCATGCGGTTAGATATCACAATAAGACAAAATTTTCTGTTAGTCAAATATAACCAGGTTAGACTAAGTACAGAATTATCTAATGCCAAAGCCGAAAGGTCTCATGAATAAGAGATGCTCTACCCCAAGGGGCACTCTTGTAGCTGACAAAATTACTTCTTCTGCAGATCCAGAGGATAAAAAAAAAAATCTGTCCTGCGGCGGGATAAATTTAATTTCGCTTCAGTCAAAGGAAGTTTTTGCTAATCTAAAAGGAAAAACAACGTCCTGTGGTGACACCAACCCGACTCTTTTAAAAAGTTCTATTTATTCATGCGGTTTATTATCATGAAAAGGAAAGTTGAAGACAGGTATGAATGTAATATATAATGAGAGGCGTGTTGCATGACTTGTTAAGTTGTAAGAATCTGAAACATATATATGTTTAAGAGAGAAACACTCAATGTATTAAACGATGCCTCCCAATTTTAATAGGAAACTATAAAACAAAAGTACATCAGCCATCGATTTTCCGTCTATATTTATTCTTCCCCTATTTTTTATATTTTTCAGATGCCTCTTATTTTATGTGTATATACATTTTTTCAATCTTACTTTGAAAGGACCGGTTCTTGGTGCATTCCATACTTATGTAAAATAAATCATTTAAAATTTAACAGAAATCCATGCTTAATTATTAGCAAATGGAAATGCATACTCAATGCTATATTCGTGAGTTACACAAAGAAAAAATAAAATAAAATGGAACAAAAATACCAAGTACAATATATACAATCCTGTATACAATACAAGAAAAAATTATACATGCAGTACTATATGCAGAAATGTCTATGGGTGAGTTTGTCGGCCCGAACTTTTTTCGCCAAATGTTACGAAGATGTCCTTCACTTTCGCTGGCTACATCTTACGCACGTACAATTAAGATTACCTTACAGACGGTCAAGCATACTTGTACATTAACAAAATGATCATGTATGCTTTTACTTATGGAGCCTATGTGAAGCGCTGCTAAGACAGACCATCTGCAATCGACCGGAACAAACGGTAACCACTAGGCGCAAGGTCTGGGGAATACGGAGGGTGGGGTAGGGCTACCTATTTCCATCATCAGTGACTAAACGGTGCGAAAAAACTTTTATTTTATGCCTGGCAAGCAGCATTTCAGATGTGCACAATCGGCGTTCAATGTATCTTGGCTTCATTTCCTTCATTTTGTATCATTCCCAATGATTTTAAACGATCATAAATTGCTGGTTGACTCACTCCACAAGTTTTTCTTGCATTTGGCATGAATTTTCCACCAATAATATTTCCAATATGGACACCAATTCTGTGGCCTCATACACTTTCGGCCGCCCACTCACTACGTTCTTTGTCCCCCACGTCAAGCTCGCCGTTTTTTAACTTTTGAAACCACTCACGACAACTTCTCTCACATAAATCAGCATCACCGTATGCTTCTACAAGCAATCAATGGACCTAAACTGCAGATTTCTTTAAGTTAAATGAATAAATCGAAACTTCCTGCAAATGAAACTTATTTTGAACAAAACTTGGCATTTTCGCACGAAAAAAATACTGTGTTTTACAAAGTCACTAGTATTTAAGGTTATATTGTTGCCAGATGTCCAAACTTGCCATGTGCCGCTGTGCTAAGCTGACAATTTCAACTTAATCTTGTCGGTGGAGCCATCTTTCAACAACGGCGGAAACTTATTTGTACACCTGATATTATTTGTCAATTATAGCTCCATCAAGATCTTTGTTCTGTTCAGTCTAGTTGATCGAGCTCAGATGCCCCTTAGGACGAATTGATCTGAATTCAATGTGAGATCAATTGTGATACAGATAGAATGTGATGCGTTTTCAATGTAAATACCTATACAGTTCATTTTTTTTTAATTTTACGTGAATGGCCAACAGATATAATTATTGAGATCATTATTCTCAAAACTACAGATGCAATGCAGTATCAAAGCTGACTTTCAATCATACAGAACGTGACGAACTTTTGCCTTTTTGACGTGACGCGGGGTTGTATAATCGTTTATTTACCTCATTTGATAGGAAAATAAAATGAAAAATGGGTTATGATTTCTGGAAAACTACAGGAAAATAAGAAAAACTGTGAACTGAAACGGTGGAAAACTGAGAACTGATGATCTAGACGGGAAAGAAGTCATTCTCTACTGTGCCTTATCGGGCAGTGCAGGTTTTCCCACGTGTACCTACCGTGAGGACTGGAAGTCCCAACGTGTATCCGTTGCCAATTGCCAGAACTATTAAGCACATCCTTCTTTAATGCGTTACCTTTTCAGCTCTCAAGAAAAATCTGAAGATGGGTACAACAATGGAAGAAATTCTCCGGGATGATGAGGATAAAACAAGAAGACTTTTAGATTATATAGGAAGATCAAAATTTTTCGGTTATGGTCTAATAATTGAAAATTAATACGTCAATGGCCCTTAGGGTCAACTTCACACGTTCTGATAATTATCGGAGTCGGATTCGATGTTTACGCAGAAAGCATACGTTCGGGCCGACATCCGATTAACGGCTTTAGGGATAGTAATGGAATCAATAAATGATTTTACAATTGGAACTTTTCTAGAAAAAAAAATATCACAAAAATTCAAAATTATTTACAAATAGCAAAAAAAATGGTGATATTATTAAGAGACTCTAAAAACGAATTAAGTCTCTCAAATACCAGTCCGTGTTTCGACTAATCATTCAGGCATCATCAGAACTGAATAAGACGAGATAAAGGATACGACAGAAAGCAACAGTATAAAACAGTCGAAAAAAAATACTCACTAAACAGAGAAAGCACATCAATCCAAGATGTTTCGAAACATACTTGCAGTATTTATTAGTATTTGAGAGACTTGAGATTTTGGTAATTTATGTAATTATTAGTATTTGAGAGACTTGAGGTTTTGGTTTGGGAATCGTAACCTAAATAAAATCCATAATAAATATTAACCTAATAAAATTCTAAATGTTCAATGATTTAATTTTATGTTATGCATAAAGTTCTGGATTAGCCTAAATCGAGGGTTTACGGTTGGCTCCATGAACATAGACTACAGGAATATCAACAAACTAGTTAGGCACCTTCTATTCAATTGAATAAGAACCGCCTCCGAGATTAAGCTATTGACTCTGCAAACAAGGGATGGAGAGTATGCGAATGGATTTAGTCTTAAGCTGGGTCCACACTATAAAACAAAAGATTTATTTTATAACAATTTTGTTGTACAACTTTCCAAAATTTTGCTATATAACAAATATCTTGTATAACTTAGTTATTGAAAAGAATAAGAGAAATTTAATTTTAAAGTTACAATAAAATGGTGAATCAGTTGATAAATAATCAGTTCTCATAATGATGAGGAAGATTTAATGCTTGCGGCAGCTGGTTGTAGTATCATGGCAACAAATCGTAAACGAAGATAGTGGGTGAGACCCTCATTACAAGCTCGCCAACTGTACAGTGGGACTTCACTTTTGAAGGATCATGCAGGAGATGATTATGACTCGTTAAACGGAGAAATATGAACCGACCGAAGCTTCAAAAACTTTGCACAAAACTTTTTTTTTTTTGAAAAAATAATTCTATCAAATCGCTGGTCTTTTGGTCTAATCACATTACTGTACAGAAATATATATACGGAATGTATAAACAGAAAAATCTATAAAAAAAACTGAACACTGGACAAACTTATGAACGACTGTAGAGATCTGCGTAGAGGGGCGGACGACAATTTTATTCCTTTAATCTTTAACTAGCCGGCTAGTATATAACTTACATAACCGCGTTATATAAATTAGTTGTACCTATAATGTTTTTCATGCGAATTTATAGCAACGTTGTTAAACTCTTAAAAATCTGTTATATAACGCGGTTTGGAACATAGTGTGACTATAACATAAATTTAAAAAAAAATCAGGAAAAAAAAAGAACAGCTCAGTAACAAACTATGTAGGTATGGAATTGCAAATTTTATAAATACAAATATCCATATGGATTTTCTATATAAACAACCTCCAAAGCAAACATAATATCACCAAAATCCAGGGATAAAAGGCCTGTCTAGATAAGTGTAGGACATATGAGATTCCCTCGAAAACTTCAAAGAAACTGTAATAAAACCAACTAAATCAAGTTCTGTTTGATATACATTCCACAAAGGTACAATATTGGATTTACATTCTATTCATTTCCTTCGTTGGAATATTTTATTTTTTTGCAGTTGCGAATTCATTTAAAACTTGTAAAAAGGTCAATGCTTTATGGAAGAATAGACCTTTTACATTTTTTATTTTTTTATAGTAAATAAATATACGCTTTTAAGTTTCTTATGGAATCGATGCTTACTTACGTCCTAGGACAAATAGACTACTCAGGTATATTTTAAATTTACCCAGACAGCGAAATATTAATTAAATCTGTGAAAAATTCGAAAATTGATGCTTTACTGGCTTTGCAAATCAGACACTATCTCATTCAGGTCACTAACCATTTATCTGTCATTCTATAATACTTAAAAATACTATAAGTAATTCTACTTGTATGTTCACAAATTTTCATTTTATTTTATATTCTTGTTTTGTTGCATTTTTATTTTATTTTTTTATATCTTTTAATTTTTTAAGTAAATTTTACATTTTTATAAAGATTAAAATAACTAAAAACGTAAACTGAGTATCCCATACATAAACTATGCTGTTTCGCATGGAATGTATAAATTTTGTAAATAAACTATATATATATATATATATATATATATATATATATATATATATATATATGCTTTATTTAACCATTTTTAATCCGTAAGCCTAGCGTGCAGAATGTCAGTCTCTGAAACTTCCGTGATTCTTAACGCTCAAATCCAAATTTTATTTTTTTAAACTAAACTAAAAATTAATAAAGAAAATAATAATGATAATAAAAACTGTTATATAGCAACGGACTAATGACAAAAGGTAGGACTAAGATCGTATTCTGAGCAATGAATCTAATAATCTTGCTGTTAGGGCAGAAGGGAGTGCTTTGCCCACTGTCCAAACCCAGAGGTACTGGCTTCAAAGGACTCTGTTTCCTTCCGTGGGTGTCCAAGCCGATATTACATCTGCTAATTACCCGGCTCATAAGGTCATACGGTTGGATCTAAGCCTCCATCACTCTCCGTTTAATTATATCGCTTTGGATTCATTGCTTATTTAAACACTGCGGGCTATTTATTTCATAATAGATAGTTACGCATAATTACTATTTAGTATATAATTATTAAAATATATCTTATATATCACTAAACCTCAGCAAGGGTCTTGGGATCAGTACTTGGAAGGAAGTACCCTCTCTTGACCAACGGTATTACAAGGAGGAAATGTGAGGACAATCTAAGCTCAACCGCAAGGCTTATCTCCCGACCCAAAGTAGGGTTTATAGCCTTATGAATATTATAGAGGTTGGGTGAGCCCCGGACTCCAGTCGGTTTATGACTGATATAATCGAGTCGAATATAAGTGAAATATCTTAACCAGTTAAATATTTTATTTTGATTATGACGCACTTTGTTTCTGTTCTAGATGGTGTTTTATGAAGCGAGTTTACATTATAAATAATTATTAACACTAGTTACTTCCATTTTATTCTCATCTACGTAAAACAGTGACTTAGTGGCCTCTGAAGACATTAGAACAAACAAGAGCAAGTGGTTAAAGGAGATGGCTAAATTGTCTGCAAATCTGAATTACCACCTGGATAGAGAATTTGTTTTAGTGGACAGATGGAAGAATCAAAGGAGCACTATATTTAGTAAAGCTAATGATAACTTTAAAAATTAAATGAAAATGATGGTAGCTGCTTTGGATTAGCCTTTATTGTGTAAAAAACTATTGGTTAATTGTAATTATATTAACAATAAAAATTATGTACATTTTATACAAACTATGTTTAAAACACGAGCTACCTATTTAAACTTAACTTCAGAACCTGGCTGAAGGATATAATATATACTTGTTCCATGTGTAATTTGAATGAGGAAGAAAACACAATCCATATGGTTGTTAGATGCCCGATATTAAAAACTTTTAGATGCAAATATTTAGAAAATAGTATGCTCATGGATCAGCAAGAGACAATACTTTTTAAATGATCCGAAGTGGCATAAACTGTATATTTTCATGAAAAATTCGTTGTAATACCGGAATTTCATTATAACTAGGGGGTAATCCTAATTTACTTTTACTTACATATATTTTTTATAACGCTACTTTTGAAACAGAATAGTTTATATTAATTGAATTGTCTTCGTTTATTGTTTTTTTTTTTACTTCCTCGTACGAAGTAAAGGAAGTATTGTAATTGCAAAATTTTCGTTTTTCAGATTTCGACGGAAATATCCATTTTGACCATCCCTGAATCCATTTTGATTAGTTTCGTCGTGGCGTCTGTACGTACGTACGTTCGTTCGTATTTCGCATGACTCAAAAACGGTTAGCGTAGAAAGTTGAAATTTTGCATTTAGGATTGCTGTAAAATCTAGTTGTGAACCTCCCTTTTTGGTCACTGCTTGATCACCGGAAGTGGTACTTTACTTAAAGGTCATAATTGATTTCCATCAAAAATTATATTAAAATACTATGAGAAACTTCTCAAATTTAGTATTTATAATTTATATATTGATTTAAATAACATACTGGATTTTGGTCTAAATTGGAAAACCGGAAGCGGTACTTTACTTGAAGGTCATATTAGACTTTCATAAAAAATTATAATAAAATATAATAGAAAACATCTCAAATTTGGTAAATAGGGCTTTTATATCGATACAAATGTATTTACTAGATTTTGGTTAAGATTCGTGAGCCGAAAAGGGTACTTTGCTTGAAGCTCATAATAAGCTTACATCAAAAATTATATTTAAATTAAAAGAGAAATAATATATTTTGGTAATAAAGGTTATAAACGCAATTTGTTTTCCAATACAATTAAACATTTTTATTACTTGTTTTAAGTGTTAAAATTTAGTACAAAATACTAATTTTCCTCCCCATTTGTGAGATCAACAAGTCTGTAGCATGAGAATAAGATATTAGTTATCTGGGTTTTTCCGCTTAAAATGTCGAAACTGTCGAGATGCTTTATCCAGTGATATTGACAGTTTTATTGTTGTCACAGAACTTGAAGAAATATCTTGGAAACTAGTTAACTACTGAAGGAAAACGACATATAATAACGGAATGAGACCTCCAGTAACAAGAGTGTGAATTTGTGTGTGTGTCAATAGATGGATGTCGGTACGCTGAGTGTCGTTTTTATTGCAATCTTCGGAAACTAGTAACCAAATTCAGTATCACTTTTTGAGCCACGGATTTATAATTTAATAGGCGTACAAGGAAGTCATGTGTTGCTCACGTCAGATATTTAAATTAAATATACAAATATTATGTTTGATTTTCGTTTGATTGCATTCATTCCGTTAAAGTTTATTATTTAATTAATACTATATTAAACGTAGTTATAATTAACAGCTTTCTTTTTTCTTCTAATTATTATTTTTTTTCCCACTACATAATAATTTCAAAGGCTCTAAGAAGATATAATTCTATTAAAATAAGGTGGTATTTGAGCATTTATTAAGGTTAATTACATGTATTCCAACGTTTCAAGACATTTTCTCATCACCAGAATTTATCTAATTATTAAAACATAATACAATGTAATTATTGCACTTTAACAAATAACAAGCAAATCACATTTAGACCAGTCAAAGAGGGGATTGTAGACGGAAATGACTAGACGTCCTAAATTTACTTCAGGGCTTCGTTTGGACTAGTTAAGAAGTAAACACACTAAAAGTCCTTGGATCTAGGAACAGAGGCAAATTGATAAAGCTTGTTCATTGTCATTATTTCTCAGAGTGCAAAAGTCTTAAAATAAAGATAACTTTCCTTATTTTTTATAAATAAGAATTAACTCATTTAGTAAACTTAAAACTCTTCTTTTTTAAGATTTTTTAGAACCTTGTATACCAAAAATTCCTTTGTTTGTACTATTTATTTTTATTTCTTCACCACAGACACCTTAATAAAATCTTTATGACTTACGGAAACGACCCTAGTAAAATTCTGAAGGGAAAGGGTAAGATATACTCATAAAAAAAGTTTCTGGAGATGTACAGACCACATGCTGCCAATTTTGTTTTCCAAATTCGGTTCAACCAGTACTAAACAAATATATATACTATACTGTAAAACAGAACCCAACGGTTAGAATGCCGCGAACATAATTAACATGCGATTTATCTCTGAAATCCAGAAGAGCGTGATAATGCAAAAATCATATAAAATCTTCCCTTCCATTAAAACAGATATTTTCTTCCAGCAGGAGCTTTGGATCCACAGTCTAGGCGCTATGTGGAAAAATATTTATTTTTTCTAATAAATCTTAAATTGGCTTTCTCAACATCATAATTATGAGAAAACCAGTAGAAACAAATTGTATATGTTTCAGATAAAATCCCTATATAGCAACCTGGTGAAAAAAAAAAAAAAAAATATAAACCTGCTGAAAAGATGCTTTTTCACGTTTAAGGTGGGAACCAATTTTTGATTAAAACAAATAAAAAATAGCACGATAGCGTTTAAGAAGGCGGAGAAAAAAAGTTTAAACAAGTCGGTCAACAGATATTATCTAAATCGTATAAAATTTGTTTATACTATTTTTCTCCTAATTATGACGTTAAGAAAATACATTGGAGACTTACTTAAAAAATAAGGTATCCCGCCTGGACTAATAGAATAGTCTTCAAAGACGGTTTTCATTTGACTTTGTAACTGTATAAATAAAATGGATCAGTGGCTATAGTTTTTAAACATGATCTTCAGAGTTGGTTTACTGACAATGAGTCATTGAGGACCTAGTGTTTGTGATGGTCTTCTTCCGAGACGTTCGACAATATCATTCAGACCGAATGGGTCCCTGACCTTTTTCTCAGATCACTTAATAATAACAGAACCAGGAGACACTAACAACATAACTATTAGGATTTCAGTCCACCGAACTCCAACAAAACTTTTTTTAATACATATTTCAAGATCTAATTCTTTTCTCGAATCGCTTAAATGATATTATTTATTTTTAAAGATAATTAATTTGAAAAAATAAAATAATTTTCATTGTATTAATATAAAATTTGGAAAAAATCTGTTGGAATATTAAAATAAGGAAAAACAGAAAAACATACTTACGAAAACTTTTTTTTTTTTTTTTTTAAATCACTGCTTTTTTTTTTTTGTTTTGGGCAACTTATTTTTAAATACTTACTGAAATCAACCAGACTACAAAAAACTTCTATAAGAAATTCCATTAATGATTATTAGCAACCTAGATTTAGACAGAAGACGGCTTTTTTTCTTTTTCTTTTTAAAAATATTATTATAGGAAGTGGTGGTAATATGAAACTCTGCGGGCATTATGGAACCATTAATACCAAGACAGTAAGTGATAATGAGGAGATAGTATTTTGATCAATTTATAGCTAAGAAGCGCTAATGTGGAAGGCAGCTTGTTGGCTCAGTTGTCACGGGGTGTTAATGTCGAAAAGTTCAATTATTTTTTTTTATTTATTAATACTTTAAAATTCTGGTATGATAAGCCCCTATAAATTAAAATTAATTTTTACTTATAACCATTGCTCTATCTTGATTTTTCTTGCAAAAAACAAAACAAAACAAAAACATTTAAGGGTTCTTTATTACCAGCACCTCAAGTCAGAGCCACCAATTTGTCTTTTACGATAAAATTGAATTTTGCTTTTCAGTTGGATGTAGGAGAGAAAATTTGAAATTGGTAGAGAATGACTAAGATACTCGTATATAAAGCTACAAAAATACGATTATTTGAAATTTCTATCACTGGTAAGTCAAAAACAAAGTGGGATGCCATATTACCAACTCTTCCTCTATTATTAGAGTTACGTTAAATTTGGGCCAAGCGCCTACCATAAGCTTAACAAAGTCTGCGAAATATACTTTTTACGATCTCTTTGAGGAGAAATCCTTGATGGAAGAAGTTTTTCAAGGTGTTTTTGGGTAGGAATAATAAACACCACCGACCTACTCCAACTTCTCGATTTAATTCCCTCAAGTTGATAGTTACTTTTTAAATTTTTTCTTTAAGATTATGTTTCTCTCCAAATTAAAAGGACATAATGAAATATTTATTTTTATAATATCTGTATAATGCCTACATTTAAATTATCTAATAAACACAGAATTTGATGGTATTGTAAACCTCACCCTCCATTGTTGACCATGCCCAGACCAGATATAATTATCAATAATTACTTATTTTTGGGGAGCAGATAATTGTATAGTCAACCTAACAACAAAACAGTGCATTTAAAAAATTATTAGAAATCACACGAGTCAAACACCCATCCACTTCTAAAGACATTTTTTGCGTTAAAAAAAAAAAAAAGTTCATATCTTTTTTAGATGAAGATCACTAACTGTTTCTAACTTTATTTTTTTTTTAAACATACTCTAAACTAACAAGAGATAATAAATAATAATTTTAAAATAACCAATTTTTGCTCCAAGAGGGGAGTTGACGCAATTAATAGTAAAAACTCGAAGAATTACCGCTGAAGATAAAAGAATGCCTGAAAAACACAGGCATTTCCAGAGCTATGCTGAAGTGGGAATTTATTAAATTCCGATGAAGGCCTCAATAAATATCAGATAATAACATTTCAAAACACTAGCAATCGTCTACGGTACTTAATTTAAAAAACTGATAAAATTATATATATTTTTTTTAAAATAGGCCCACCGTCAGGGAGAGGAAGTGAAGGAAGCAAAATTCCCGGGGCCCGTCTCCCGTGGGGTATCCGATAAGCATTGAATGACCCTTGACCTTACCATAGTTTGAAAGCAACCAGAAACATAATTAAAAATATTATACTGAGAGTAGAGGGAAAATGGGCGAGCTGGCGCACTTCTAGGAGCAGCCAATCAGAAGCCAGCATTTGGTCACGTGATCTATGGCGGGAAATTTGAATTTGAATTTTTGCCTCGACCTAACCTTAACTGCCACGTGGTCTCGCCTCGACCCTACCTTAACACCACGTGGTCTCACCTCGACCTAACCTTAACTATTAGGTCACGCCCCTTTTTAGTCACGTGACCCTTATGCCCCGCCCCTTTTTAGTCATGTGATCCAGTAACGTGACCCGCAGCGCATCCTGGTCTACGCTCCTCCCGCATATTTTAGTCACGTGATCCAGTCACGTGACCAAAAACAACGTAAAGGTTATGTAACCTTTGGGAAGGTTACAGAGTATGAAGAGGGTACCTAACCCTTCATCATATAGGTTATGATTAAATAACCGTAGGGAGGTTACATACTATAAAGTGGATACCTGACCCTTCATCGTATAGGTTATGATTATATAACCGTAGGGGAGGTTACAGACAATAAAGTGGATACCTGACCCTTCATCGTATAGGTTATGATTATATAACCGTAGGGGAGGTTACAGACAATAAAGTGGATACCTGACCCTTCATCGTATAGGTTATGATTATATAACCGTAGGGAAGGTTACAGACAATAAAGCGGATACCCGACCCTTCATCGTATAGGTTATGATTATATAACCGTAGGGGAGGTTACATACTATAAAGTGGATACCTGACCTTTCATCGTATAGGTTATGATTATATAACCGCTGAGGAGGTTACAGACTATAAAGTGAGTACCCGACCCTATAACAAAACCTCAAGTCTCTCAAACGGTAGAAAAACAAAATGGCGGCCGGGTACACTCATGCTCTATAAGGTGGGTACCTGATCCTTCAACAAAACCTCAAGTCTCTCAAACGGTAGAAAAACAAATGGCGGTGTATAAAAAACCAAAATGGAGGTCGGGCAC